>MU825460.1:270402-286341 GCA_029204205.1 Desmophyllum pertusum | reverse complement strand
TGGGTTTGCTGCGGAAAGGTTGGTTTAATTTTTGGTCACGTACGAATGTACAGTGAGCGCTCAGATCAGTAGGCAGGAAGAACGGGCAAGGCAAGTTGAGGAATGGCAAGAGGTAGAAGGCACTTTAAAGGAATATTGACAGTGCAGACTCTCAACCAACGACACCGTCGTCACAACACAAGCAGAGCATCTTAGAACCAATTAGCACCACCCCCACAGAACCTGGCACCCTGCCGACGGCCCCCCCAGCCTGGAGGGAATCAGAACAAAAAAATCCTCAACCCGATCGTCGGACCTTAACCACCTATAGCTCAACTGGCTGTGATTACCAAAGAACTTCTGTTTCGTGATAAGAGTCATCCACCACTAGAATTGTTAATAATGACTGTATGTTAATCATATTTTTAATCATATTTTTTTTATCAAATTCTTTTATTTTAGAGGAAAAAAGTTTTTCAAGAAATTGAGCATGCCTATGTATTGAATTCTTTTGATGTTCCATTATTGCTGTGATAATGTCACATGACTAACCACATGGCATCATGAGTAGTGTACATTATCATAGTTATGATGCTTATGCCCTTCAGTGCATACAATCGCAGGTTCGAGTATTGCTCATTAATTAACATTATTTTATTAAAGATACTCCTAGTTGCTTCGTCCTATTAGTACGACTACCTTTTATAAAATTTAATTATAGGCCAACATATTAATGTAATACTCAACATTCATACATGTAATTCTGCATACTCTACACTCCTGCCACAATATTTATTATGTGCTCCTTATTTCTGACAAATTATATTTGAAAATTACCTAGGTAAGCCTCTTTTGTTTGTGGTATAAAATTATGATACATTGTAAGGATTTTTCTCACTCTTCTAATTAATTAAACTTTGCTTATCATGGCCAGGAATGCCACTAAAGTTGCAAAGGAAAGAATTACACAGAGTGCTACAGCCAAGTGCAGACTAACATCCGAGAAATCCTAAAGTGGAGGAGAGGTTCCGTGAATCATCTCAACAGCTGAAACCACTAAACTAGAGGTGGCGTCTCTATTGAATAAGTGAATATACAACATGTCAACATGATGGGGGAGGTAGTATGGGGCTTAGCATGGTCGGTGGCAGTCTTCTAATCCAGAGAGATTCTCTGCCGCTTCAAGATCTTTCCGACCCCAACCGCCACCCTGCCACTAGCTTGGATCACAAGTACAACACCTCTTGACGCAGATGCTTGTTGTAAATAGTCAACTGTCCGAGTACGGCATAGATACGTGTATCTAGTAGTTGTAGTATTTTAGCTATGTGCGAGCCTATGAACCAGCACTACATCATTTTGTGTCTGACAGTTTGCCTCTGAAATGAATGCTCTCCGTAAGCGGACACCCTTATGGACTGGCAGAAAAAGGTGTCCGCATACTGGGGTGTGTGGGGGGTCCTGGGGGGGGGAAGGCTGGCCCGCTTACCTCGGAATGCTATAGAATAAGCATGGGGGGTTTTGGGTTTGGGGGTGGGGGGGGGGAGGAGTTTTTTGTATGCAGCTATGAGTCAAACAGGGTTTTTGTCTAGTGCGGTTTCCGGTAACTGGTCCGCGCTAGATCTGTCCGCTTATTTTCGACGTGTTCCGCTCTAGTGTGAGAGCTTCAAACTGTATGTACAATGTACATGAAATAGTAATGAATTGATGACTTTTGTTTGAATATCCTTTCCACGGCCGAATATCTGGAGAATTAACAACAACACTAGCAGAACACACCAAGGGAAATTGGCCCAATAGACCTGAAAAGGTTGCCCATGGAGGGAAAAACTGGTAATTCCCTGATTTGGTGCTCGATATTATACCTAGATGAAAACTCAAAGAGGTTAGCGTCAACTTTGTTAGACATTACATTATAATAATGATGCATAATATTCTAATACATTATTGTTTGCCTACCACAAATTTCATGGAATGTATGGGAAACGTGGAAACTTTTATGGGGGGGGGTATCTATTTCAAAGGCATTTTTTAAACTGTAACCCTGATATCAAGGTCTGGAAGAAATTGAATCATGGGAGATGATTCATGATGAGAAGTGCCAGAGAATAGAGTGTCAATAATCAGAGCAATCCACAGGGTACCCGTACTTGTAATTGTAGACTGGTTACACTTCTTCTTTAGTGGTACATGTTTAAGTCATGACGCCTACCTGTTGGGCAACCACTAGATGCAAGTTTTTGACAACTTTGACAACGTTGATGGGTTCCGTTTGTGAGGCGCCGACATATTGTAACTAGACATAGAGATACTAAATTACCAATTAAACAATTTCACGACTCCCGCCTCCATTACACCTGCCTTGGATTTTTGATTCGGTAAAGTCAAATGTGGAAAAAAAACGCAGTCCGATAATAGTTGTCTAAAAAGTTCGTCAAGAAAATATTGTCAATAAATTAATCGAACATACTTTGTTGAGTGTGCCAACTCTGCGTCCCTCTCTAGCCATTAATCGTTTCACTGTAATATTTTTTACCTAAGTTTGATTCACTTTGATTACTACCAAAAAACGTGATTGTCCCATCTGATTTTCTCGTTAACAATACTCATAAATAACATATGTCATTCAGACAGGTGTTCCTCTATGAAATGCATTCGAGAAGTTATTAACAAAAATGATCATCCTAATACATTTGCACATTATTATGTTTACATGTATTTTTTGTAGGGTCTTCCGTGAAAGATACGGGTAACTGAAAGACGGCAAAAAGGAAATTAGTGGAACTTACATAAACTGGGAAGCTATGGTAATGTGGTTCTTAATAAAATATAATGTTGTATTTTGACAGTTAAAAAGGGTTGAAGGAAAGGTGGTTCCCCAAAGCTCTGTAGATAAAACCCTGTATATTTTCTCACATTACTTGTTCGGTAGTTAGTGGGTGTTTGAAGTCTAGCTCATCACGACTAATGTATGTACTGTATGTTTGGACTTAGACACTGTTAACTTGGACTACTGCCATGTATTCCTAGGCCAGTTCTTTTGTTTCATGTCTCATAGTTTACAGATAATTGAGTTTTTAGAAATCTAATTTATTTCAATTGACGGTTCTTCCCAGAAATTTAATTTTAATGTCTCGGATCATGTGTTACTGTGATGGTTGGCTGTACCACAACGGTTGCATAGGACAGGTTTCTTTCGAGGAAAGATTGGAGGATCATGTTGAAGGAACTAAACCTGTTGTAGTTTGTAAGATATGGGACTCCATCAAAACTCAAAGTAGAACTTATTTTGGGTACATGTACAATGGTGTATGTTATTGACTTGATGGCATATTATTGAGCAGTAAAAAAAAGGTGCTGGGGTCCCCTGCTTCAAAAGGCATCCTGCAGCAAATGTGTTAACACATATTTGTCCAGAGGTGGGTGAGGGTACTGCAAGAAAAGGCCAAAACACCATTTTCATGCAACGGGATTTTGAGATCTTAATTCCTGACCAGTGGATGTCAGAAGACCCCCCCCGAAGTGTTTGGCTTTTTTCACCTTCTATGAAATAAGAACCACCAGAGGCCTTTGTCTCAGGCCTCAAGGTCAGCAAAACATTTTTACATGCATGTGTGTATTACTATAGTATATGCACAATTTTTATTTATCAGCCCAGGGTCCCTGCAACATCACAGTAGGTCTGTCCTCAAATCTCCCTCCAGCTGGCTTTAAACCAGGGCAGAGGATTCTTATCCAGCTGACTCCATTGTGATCTCTCCCATAACTATTTTTATAGCCACTCTTAATTATTTGTAATCAGGGCTTGTCATTAGTAGCTGCCAACTGCAGTGGAAGGATGGCCAGCTTACCTCAATAGTCTTGAAACGGTAGCCAGCGGCCAGGCTATCTGGAGTATTTTTGACCAGCTTAACTTTCCTTGTGAAGTCTTGGCTGCTTCAAAGCTTAATGACAGCCCTGTGTAATCGAAAATCATTACTAACGCAATTGTTGTACGTGATTTTCAAGCTGGGCTGATCGGCACTCTACAAGAATTGGTTTCACGGAGCATCATATGACAAGTATGGTGACGTTCTTCTAGGATGTGATGGTGCTACTGTTCCTATCTCCCTCCATCCGTGCTGGAGAATCTCGTGGCCTCTGTCCCACCTTCCATCAGAACAGCGTTCTGTTCGATACGTTTCCTCTCCTTGTCTCTTGTCTTATGCTAACAATTTACATAGTAGGTACCACATGATTACGTAGCTTTCTTTTAACTCTCATTATATTTTCTACTCATACTTATGCGGTTGCCGTTCATGATACACTTCTGAGTATTTTGGTTGGTTTCATTCCATTATAAACTTTACTTAAAATTAGATCCATACACGATATATAATCCTCCTTGCCTACTTATAATCTTGGTCAAAAGTGCTCTGTAAGGACCACTTCTAACACATTCCGGGCTTTAGTTGTTCCTTCACTCCTCCTCCCCCACCCTCCTCCACTGCAGGTATCCTCCCCCCCCCACACTCCGCCAATTACTCCCAGTGTCAGCCAGCTGTTTAAATTCCAATGAACTTATCCCTTTCCACCACAATTTTGTCTCGCCCCCGGCGCGGCAAGCCAGAGGCGGCTTTGAGGTGTGTTTGACCAGGAAAATTTGCAAAGACCCTATATTGGATACTTTCTTCGCTTACAAAGATTCGATACGGCCACAAACTTCTGCACCCCAACTGTCTGGTTATACCACTGGTGGTATTTTGATTAAAGCGCCGGTACACTTTTGGAGAAACCTGAGAACTGTATGTTTTTTGCTTAAAAGGAACACAAAAACACAGATTCCCTAATTCCGCACCTTAACTAATTAATAGCCACATTACTTATTAACTTGTCTAACTCTCCTTTATCTGACCAGGCGTGTATGAAAATAACTTTGATAGAATATGGTATTCAGATTCAAGGTGAAAGATTCCGCTCAAAAGACAGTCTCCATGTTTTAACTCCATTCCATCGAGAATGTGGGTGGAGAGCCGGTAGTGTGTCGGACCCAATTGTTTGTATCTGATGGCCCCCTGCAGGAACTTACTAAATGTCCCTTCAGAGTGTAGTGGGTATGAGATCAACCATGGTACTACGTAGATAACCAGTGTTACTTAATCAAGGGTTAATGTTAAGTCTTTCTACACGGGCATCCCCCGCTTCAGGCTACCCTCTCGACTCCTCAAGGTAAGTAAGTAGGCTCGATTTCCCGCCACTCTCTCATTTCTGGGTCTTCGGTTCCTCCCCAAGGGAGGGGGAGCGTTGGTTCATTTTCCTGAACAGCTTTTGCTGGTAATCGAGCCTACAATCCTAGTGGCTTATCAGTGCCAGCGCTTAACTCCGGTTTCCTTCCACAGCATGCATGGTGATCTGGGAGTATCAATATCTCCGCCTGGAAGGGATGCTAGTAAACACACATGTAACTCCAGTCCATTATTTTTGTTCAGTTTGCTCTTCCTTGACAATTTTAAAGCAGTACCCCATTAACATCCTGGGTGGAGAGGAGGCAATGTGAGAGTTTAGTATCTTGCCCGCAGAACACAACACAATGGCCATGGCTCAAGCCCGGACCACTCGATCCCGGCCTACCTCCCTGGTTGTAAGGCCCCTCAGCTTATTTTCTCTCTACTCTAACTGCCTGTTTACCAATGATATTGATAAGGTGAAGTGATCACTTGACGGAAAATTAATAAAAGTTTAAAATTTTCCTTTTCAGGGCATGGATCCCAACAATGAGAGGAGAGTGGTTTGAACTTGTGGGGGTGGAAACAGCTTGTCGGCCAAACACCTCACAATATTTCCTAATAACTCCTAAGGTATGGAAATCAACAACCATATTATTATTGTGGGGGTCAGGGGGAGGTGGGACTGTCTGATCTTCCTACATGTACTTCCCGCCTCTTTGTGGCTTTTTCTATTGAAAAAATATTATGCAATGTTCCAAAAAAAAATTCCTATTTCTTCCAGTTTTCCCGCCAACCGTTGAGATTCCTGCTTCCCAGCCTGTCTTCTCCTGCCTCCTGTAGAATTCCCCAGCCCACCATTTATTCCCGGGTTCTGCTCCGCCTACCGGCCCCCCCCCGCCCCCCGCCACATTATTGGATGATGATGAGTACCATTTCCGAACATTTTAGCTACACTATCCGTTGACTGTCCAATATTATTGAGCGAAATTTTGCCCATCTGATTGGCTTCGACTAAGGGGTGGCAGAATGGTAAAATTGAGACTTGTGTCGAGACTCCCGAGACCCTGGTTTAAAAATCCGAGCCCGAGACTTGGGCCGTATTTCTCCAAAAATCCGAGCCCGAGACGCAGGTGGATCACCAAAACTCCGAGAAAATAGAGTATAAAAGGGGAATCTGCATGTTGCGAGATTCAAAATTCGAGACTCCGAGACCGTCCTATTTCTTGGCGACCCCACCCGAGAATTCCGAGAACGCTTTTTTTTAAGCACCCCGGATTCAGAGCTGCGGCTTAATTTGCCGAGATTCATTGATTTTTGATAGAACCATTTCGCCACCACCTTCTACTGATGCAATATTGTACGCCCTGGAAGGGTGTGCAACAGTTTTCCCCTCCCTTGTAACATAATCAAACAAATGTATCTAAATAAAACCATCAATTATTACATGTAGCAGTAAAATACTTTTTTGTCTGTTTTTCAGTTATTTGCCATACTTGACGTACAAAGGACAAAATGACTAGTCTGTGCGTCTTCAACGGACACTACATGGTTCCACCACACTGCTTGGAAATATTGGGAAATTTATTAAAAGGAAGAAAGCCCTACATATGTAAGAGATTTATCTTTCAATAGCCCTTTTTCACGGTTAACTTGGTGATATTGCAGCCATAACAATACCAATTGAACAAATATAAGCGAGGCAATTTTGGGTACACAAGCTGCAAAACATCTGTGTGTGGGTGTTTTTTCCTTGAGCTCCTTCAACTCTTTGTAGTATAAAAACAGTTTTAAAAATGGTAGAAGAACTACAATTCTTTTAGTTTACGTTGTGTTTTAAGAAAAAAATGTTAAAACGAATTTTCCTCTATTAATAGAGTAGATTCGCATAAGCACACAGGGAGATCAGGATTAACGATCTTTACTGAAAACGTACTAAAATAGTTTGTATATTAAGGTATATCTCCGTTTTAAAACTATTTTTTATACTAACCTAAGTTCACGGAGCTCAAGAAACATCACAATGTTTTACAGCTTTGTGCCCGAAATTTCCCTGTCGCTTCTATGTTTAGCTGTATTGTTAGGCAATTATTTCAGGTTAAACCATGGGTGGGAACGTGAAAACGGCTATTTCATTGAACAGAAGCCACTTTGGCTCTTCGAATGATAAAGCCTGTATAAAAGATCTGAAGCCATTATTTTGTTGACATACATGTATTATGTAAAAAAGAGTATCGATTTTATGATATACTTGGAACAGGGGTTTGTTGCAGAGGAAATCCCATATGTTCCTGCCAAGAAGGACATTGTTTTGTTGGGACAAAGGCCATCAAAATGATAAAACATCAGTATTAAACAAAGGGGCCTATTTGTTCCAGAGTAAAATTAATAATAATAATAGAAACTGCATTTTTATCATCAGATTGTTACAGTTCTGGAAATGTTATAAATAATATTATTATTATCCCGAAAATAAAATTAATAATTATTATTTTGTAAACAACATGGGACCTCGATAAAGTGATGTGGATAAAAATATTTGCCATAATAACAAAATAATTTGTTGTGGTACTGGAATTTTAAATCCTCTTTCTCGAGGCTCTGTTTGCTCAGTACTAGTGTCCACTAAACCGTCTTGCGTTTGTAAACACTACCATAAAAGCTCTATTAACCCCTCCCCCGCCCACCAATTTATTACAAAGTCATAGACGGATGTCAAAACATTTTGATATTGTCCCATTGAATTTTAGGATAACATTATGTTGCATTTGTTTTAACGGTGATAACACAGCAGCTGTCCCCGCAGTTGTTTTAACTTTGTGCCGCAATTATTAGTAAATTCTTAATGTTGGAAAAGTTAATGTTTTCCATTTCTTTTAGAAAATAACTGAAATATTTTCATGGCAGGCCGATAGTAGGTGTTTCTCAAACTGTTTTGCATGAACAAAAAAAACTCATTACCCAAAAGGAGGCTCAATTTCATTGTTTGGTTACAATAATATGGCCACTGAATATTATTTCCAGTTATGTTCTAGAAAAATAATTTCTATAAATGTAGAAACACGAGGTGAAAATTTGGGAGGAACTCCAAAACATCTGTGTTCCCACAAGCCAAAGGTGAGTTGTTTCCACAACCTTTCCAGTTTATCACAAACTTTTTAAATCCCCAGCTTGTGTTTATCTGGAACTATTTCTGGTAATAAAGTAATACACAATGAGAAAGCAATGTACATCGTCAACTTGTTTATGGCCTGTTTAATGCCCTGGTTTTACTTACAATGGACAATAATTTTATTTTAAAAGTTGAACTAAAATCACAAAGGTTATGAAATGCTAATATACTGGTATAGAATATTGAGAGTGAATACAAATGTGATTTTTATGAGCTGACCTGAACCCTCTTGGCTAATGAATGCAGACATGGGTAAGCAAAATGGTGATCAATACCAAACTTTCCTATTTTTTATTTTACACTGGACAAGTCCCCACCCACTTAATTTTTCAACAAGCAACTTTCCTTAGCATTTGTTGTTAAAACAGCTTGCTGGAGATCTTCCATTTTGCTTTCCGCAACTCTGCATTGCTTCGCTCCAATTCCTCTTCCTGCTGGAAACAAGATCTTGTTTCTTCTCCTGCCCGGTCCTGGAAGCACAGGTCTTGTTTTGATGCAAACGATTATTTCTTTCAAATCTCCTCACTGTTCGTTCTGTCTGGCATGGCTCAGACTTGTTCCTATCACCTCTTCGTCAACATCATCACAGCGTGACTTTCCTTACGGCAGACAAATTGGCGCTTTTCTGAAGCAAACATGATCTCTTTTCTCATTCTGCTTATGGTGGGACTTTTTGCACAGAAATTTCAGATGTAGAGCTTGTTACAATATTTTCACTACATACATCACTAACACTAGGTAAAACTAAACTGTCCCCTGCAAGTCCAAGAGAATCAGAAAAGAGAGAAGAGGTTCATCAACTGTCAACTGTTATTGGTTGACAAATCTTCAGAGCGGAGTCTTCTTACCAATTGCCTTTTTCTGTTGACGGAGTTACGATAAACTCACTGGCATATGAAAAAATAGAGACTGCGTCAATTCTTGTGTCAAGAGAGTCAAGGGCATCTGATGTTTGATACGACTGGTGATCTCTGTCAGAAGTAGGTTCATGCTTGCTCGCAGTCAATATGAAGTTGATGAACACTTGGCGGAAGACTACCAATGATCAGCTTCTTCCATTGGACACAACACGCTCGCGGGGATGAGAGCTATGTCAGACAAGTCAACCAGCTGACAATGAGATACATCAGCATACATCGCTTTCGAGAGTGCAAACCACGTCAATGATTTCCCCTACCAGGGGAAGGCACTTCCTATGTACTCCTCACCAGTCCCGCCCAGTCTGTCTCCGTCACTACATCTGATTGGCAGATGTCTGAAGCGGCCCCCGCGACTGTGAATGTCGGCTCTAGCTTCAAACCCCAGCGTCAGAAGTGGTCGAGAAGGGGAAGTTCTGGGAACAGCTGGTCGAGCTCCATGAACTGCTCAAAGAATGGTTTGTCCCGAGACAGCTCGACAACTCACCAAGGTCCAGTAACTTTTCTAGCGGAATGCTTGCTGGCTCTAATGGTTTGGATGTTTAAAGCTCGTCGAGGAGGGCCAAGTGGGTACTTCGCCTCGTCGAGGACATAATCTGGTCCAAGCTTTCAGTGTCCTCCCAAACAATGCAGTTATAATCTGTAAATGAATCAATTCCATTCAGTGTTTGCTTTTACAACACAAATGTACATAGGAAATAACCCGAGGTATAGACAAGAACCCAAGAAAAAAAAAACAACAACGTAAGCTTATGGTATGTATGTAACAACAGTAGATTCAAACTTTTGGAAGTTGGTAAATTAAACTTTCTTAAAGCTTTACTAGCTTAACGTAAGCTTAACTTACTTCAGAAGGAAATTTTACTTCGATTTTGGAGAAAAATGCCTACGATTTTATGTACAAACTGTGGAATTCCTTTCCTTCTATTTGAAACCAACAAGCTTTCAAGTAAACCCTAATTTTCTCAATACATGTGCTTTGATATCAGAGAGGTTTTCAGCGTCAAAGTGATGCTATGATTATGGAGGTTTTTTGAATGAATTACTGCTTTGTAATGTGAAATTCTGTAGACACTTACCTAGATCATCAACAAGGCCCACTGGTACTTCAGTGGTCGGGGTTTTCGTTTTCCATGTGGGTAGTTTCCGTATCCCAATTGGTTCGCTTTCGATCGTGTATAGAATGTGTCTCCTTTACCTCGATCAAGCAGACTGCTTGAGCGCTCGAAATTTTTTCGAGGCAAGGGTTGGCAAGGGAAGGCCATGGATGGTTGCGATGTTTTTGGAAACTGTCGACGTAATCGTTGCCCTTTCAAATTCGTCTGATCAGACGAGTTTTTAGATGTCGAATCTGCCTACGTGTGCCTAAGCTGTGATACTTTGTGGAAATTCCGTTCGAACACCGCCGACTTATAACCAATTCGGCGCCAACGCTGTCGAATTAAACCTCGGCCAACCCAGTGGAAAGTAGCTGTGAATAACCCTCGTTTTACCATTGCGAAGGAACTTGGAAAGGAAAGATGAAAATTTTCACGGAATCGACTATTGCAGTATTTCAATTGTTTGGGTGGTGCAGCATAGTTGTGCTAAATTTTGCATTTACCGTCAGCGGTAGCCCAATCACAGAGCACGTATCCTTAGCTGGTGATGTCACTTTGGACCAATCATATGTTTGCTTGCATTAAATTATTCAAAAGTTTGCCATTGAGTCGAATGAAATTATTTATTAATTTCATTGTTTTTCCCTTTCGAAGCTTGTACAAGTCCAAAATGAATATAAAGAGGAAAAAATACTCCAAATTACTCGCATAGCGTGCCAGGAGAAAAATTACTGAGCCGAAGTAAGCCGCAAATAGCCCCAAAACACATACAGGAATCCATTCCTGGCACCTTCAGATCAGAGCAAGTAGCCTGCGAGCAGGCTCACAGAGGCTCTCTTGTTTGGGTTTCGCCCTTGACTTGCACACAAGTCGACTTCTTTCAGCGACGAAGTCGCGAAAACGAGCGACGAAGGTCGCGAGAAGTTTTTCCGCCCCGACTGACAAAACGCAAAACGGAATTTGAGAAAGTACTAGTTTCGCGCGAGCGGCGATGCCGGCCGGCTCGAAATAAAAACAAAACCCGGACAGCAAAGCGGTCGCTCGCTCGCCCATGGCCCATCATAATTTTAACCGCTCAAAACTGTCTGTGTTTGTTTACACTTTTTGAAAGACCTTGCTAATACTTTTTTATCTATCTTTTTTTTTACTTTTCACTAAAGTCGAAAAAGTCAAACAGCGTTTCTGCGAGTATAGCTGTTTAGGGGGGTGACTTTACTGGCTGTCAATAGTAGAAAAAACCCGCAAAAAAGTTTTTTGGATGTCACAGTGATGGAAGGGGAACTTGGCCGTTCAGTAATCTTAAATGGAATTTAAGGTGGCTCGATGGTATGTTTTTTTGTAGCGCTGGGGTGAGAGTTTTTGAAAACAAAAATTCGATCAGAAGGGCAATCTTCGATTTTTTGCCATCACTACTCCATGATGATGACATGTGATAATAGTTTTTATTTTACACTGGTTTCCACGCAACAGAGGTTACCATAGCAAACGATTTCTGGTATCCTATTTGTTTTAAAAAAGGCTGGATTTTCAGTCGAAATCTAGTCGGACCATTGCAATCCCTTTTATACTGTTTTTTGAGAGTATGCTACTTGGACGCACCTATAGACCGAGAAATTTCATGAAAAATCTGTAAGGCGGTTTTTTAATAAACGAACACCGAACTTGTTTGGCAGCAACGATTTTCTGTTATCTCCCGGAATTTACTTAAGCAGTCTTTCAACAAATTAAGCTATCTGTACCTCCGCTTCTGTTGAAGGATTTCTGATGGATATTAACAGACTTTGTACGGTAAATGGAGCACCCGCGGATGGTTACCGATTTTCACAATATTTAATTTTCGAAGAACCTGCGTTTAGGCACCTCAGACCACGATCGAAGCGCCTAATTTATATTTAGCGTAATATTTCTAAAATGCTTTCTTAAACACTTAAACAGGCCTTCGGCTTTTATTGAGGTCGACGAACGAGAACGCATACTAATCGCGTCGGTTTTTTTTTTCGAAAAATCTCTTACCCGCGGTTCATTTATGATGTCCCCGCGGGTATCGGTCTGGATGCCATGCGATTTCAAGGCTTGGGCGCCATCCTTGGGTCGTGTAGGACATATTGCCTCGAATCAGTCGTGCTAAACCGTTCGTGGCATGGTAAACTCGAATTCCGTGTGTTGCTCACTCTGCTCAACTTCGATTTTCAAACTGGGTCAGGCGGATCTTTTCGTTGTTTTTATTCCGAGGTCATTGAAGCTGTGTTGATTTTTTTAGAACTATCGATAGCAACTATGAGGCCAAGCTGTTTATCAGAATATCAGAAATCTTGTGGTAGTGGCGTGTTTTCCAAAGAAACAAAACGTTGTCAAAATTCGTCCCCGAGCTGTGATGTTGTCCCAACTCAGCTGTTTTCGCATCACAGCATATACTGAAGATACTCACATGCCCTCGCTGAAGAATCGGCACGCTTGTGTGTGTACCGAAGCAAATAAAACACAAACCGAGTTATTGTAGCTATATCAGCGTTATTATTGAGCAATATGACCGCGATTTGTGGTTATAGAATCGAGTTGTTTTGCACTCGGCGATTGCAAAATGAACATAGCAGCTCGGTTCAAAATCTACCTAAGTTGTACTGATAAGCTTACTTATTTGTAATCTAGCCAGAGTTTTCAGCCGTCGATCTCCTCTGTCGATTCAGGCTATGTATAATCAAGATTAAGACTCGAATCGGACCAAATTTCGCCCGAGAGGAAATTAGCGCAAGCAGATATGATATTTTAATATTAACTGGCAAATTCAATATAATGGGCCGGTCGTGCACACACTCCTGTTACATGGTTATGAATGGAAATCACTTCTTCTATCTTTCAGGCCCTGAACAATGGAAAAAGTGGAAGGTGTATTTTGTATATTAATCAACAAATCATACTGTTATTTCTTAATGTACTGTGTTTATTCAAGTTGCCAAAGTTCCTGTTTTTCCAATTTGTTAGAAAGTTATTTTCAAGAAAGTACATCTTATCAAATTTTAAATATTATGTAATAGGATGCACCATTGTTTAAATACCGTTTTGAATTATTTTCAATAAATTTCAAATAATTGTCACTGTTGCAATTTGTTGCCTCCATAATTTAATTGTATAGCGATATTTCTCGTTACGTCACCAATTGTTTACTTAATTTGCGCAACCTAGAACTATTGGTCTTTTGAACCAAATATTTCTTAATTTGTTTAATTGGTTTGGCAACTTTTAATAACAAAAACAAATTTGACCTTACTGTTGTCATCCACGAGTTAACACTTCCTATTCATTCTTGTTTTTTTATCGGAATGGCTATTGGCTATCTCCCAGCCATCATATCGCTGTCAATTAGCTTTCAACCACATGACACATGAAGCAAAGCAAACACGCTGAAAGGGGGGGGGGGGGGGGGGGGGGGGTGGCACTTGCAATTGACAAATGGTTAACTCAACTTAAATATATTCAGGAATATCATTCCACCATTTCAAAATTATACTTCCTTGGCACAGTTCTCAATAAAAAGAAATATATCAAGCCAATCATATTGCCAAAGCCAACAGATTTCATATTGATCAGCAGAAAGCAAACGTTCTAAGTTCGTTCGTGACCAGTTGAGAACCATCCTCTGTTTGAAATTAACCTGTCCGTCGAATGCACTCTCTTAATTTGTGATTACTACTAGTTTATTAATATTTGTTAATTTATCGAAATTTGAAAAAAGATAAAAACTGTCCAGCGAAAGTGCGAGTTGAGTGTAGCCTAGTCCAGTTCTGGCCCCTCTCTGTCACGCAACGCTACGCTCACGTCAACGTGAGCGTAGCGTCGAGAAAACTTGCTGGGATCTCCTACCAATAATGTCAATACAATGTAATAATGAGAATTGTAAGAAGCAATGGGGCAAACAAATAAATCTCTCTCTAATCTCGCTCTCTAGTGTCCGCCTTGAGAGGTATTTTTAGCCAAAATTGGTTTCCGCCTCCTTGGGTGGTGTTCGCTTTGAGAGATTTGACTGTAATGCGGCCAAAATAATTTGGATCAATTGACATAATTAGCCTGGACTTTCGTTTTTAACTCGTGAATGCGAAAGCAATGAACGAGTTATTGAATTTGGTGGACACACAGAAAGTTCACTCGCTCGGTCGTTGAGCTGTAAATTTAATCGCGCTAATTTATTATGCGTATCAATTTATTCATTCACGAGTGAGCGGACACCACAATGCACGAAAATGACGTCATCAATTCCAAATATTTTACTCATTGCTCGTTGCAGGCATTGAAGAGAAAGCGATGTACAAGTCTGATCTCTGGCGAATTGAAAATAAACACTCCCTTCCCGTCAAATGACTCTGGTATTCTTAACACCTACAAGCCAACTGAGACTTGCCGCCATGTTTTACAGACTCGCTTTATTCACCCACATGTATCGAAAACAAGAAAGGCTGTTACCAATCGCTTTTGGAATCACCGTTCACAAAGGAGCTCGTCTGCTAGGACGCCTGCTTCAAGCTATCTACATGCCCAACAATGTCTACTGCATTCACATTGATAAAACATCTTCAAAACTATTCCATAGAGCAGTAGAGGCTATCATTCGCTGTTTACCAAACGTTTTTATCGCGAGAACTAGTTCTGACGTTGTTTGGGGACATTTTTCATTGGTTCAAGCTCAAATCAATTGCATGAAGGAGTTATTGGAATCATGGATACCATGGAAGTATTATATTAGTTTAGTTGGACAGGATTTTCCACTGTACGATAACAAACAAATTGTGATAGCATTACAAAGACTTAACAACTTGAACAGTATAAAGAGTTACCCGATGCTTAAACTCAATGAATGTCTTCAATTGTCTGAAGTCTTCAAATTAAGAGGCAATGCCATTTATAACTCAAGCATCCCAAAATCTCCGCCACCACACCGTATTGCACTTTATAAAGTATCCACGCACATTGTCGTCATAAGAGAATTTGTCGAGTTTGTAATTCACAGCAAGATAGGGAAAGACTTCACTGAATACTTAAAGGACACCTATATCCCGGATGAAACGTTGTACGCATCTCTACAACAGCATCCGCTGGCACGGGTGGTATCCATGGTGACCACCAACCTGGATACCACGTGCTTTGCAATGGGCTCCCGGGGAGTGCCACGGGGCCTGGGTAAGGCGTCTTTGTTGGATTTCTATCGAAGATTTGCGATGGGTACTGGGACGAGAAATGAAAGAGAAACTGTTTGTCCACAAGATTCCGTTTGATTACAATGACGATTTACTGAATGTATTCTTGTTGCCAGACTGGGAAGGGAATATCCAGCTGTCTCTGCGTGAAACCAAGAGAGGATGATCTAAGAGAAGCATTCCCCCATACATGGGTCTCTTTCAATAAAAATTTTAAGAAATCTATTTTTAACTTTCAGTCCACAGCTGAGCTATTTTAATAGCGCTACCTGATTGGTCAGTTCGAGTAAGGTGATGTCGGAGCCTCGATCACAAGGAAATAAAAACTTACACTGCATGACGCCAAACTATTAATAGAATTCAAAAAATTATCATGGG
>MU825460.1:256707-269902 GCA_029204205.1 Desmophyllum pertusum | reverse complement strand
TTGAAGCAGGGGACCTCCAAGCCACGTTTTTACTGCTCACCACTATGGCCACAATGTCTACATAACCATTGTACAAGTCACCTTTCTTTCGTTTGAGTTTTGTCATTTCTTCCGTTGTTTCTTTCTCCAAATCTTTCGCCTGTCCTTCAAGCCTATCAGCAACATCAGTAACCATGATCCGGAATTCAAATTAATTTTCTGGAGACTCAACTGAAATAAATTAGTTTTCTAACTAATTTGCATTTTAACATGAAACATGAAACAAAGAACTGGCTAGATACATGCAGTAGTCAAGTTACATGTTAGTCAACATCACAGTACATCATTAGTGTATGCTGACTACTACTACGCAAACACATATGTAAATACAGGTTTCTATACTAGTTGGGGAACCACTTTCCTTCAACTTTTAAACTGTAAAATACAACATTATTTTTTGATTAAGACCACATTACCTGTCCGATTAATGTTCACCTTAATTTCTTTTGTTGGCGGTCTTTTCATACTCTTTCGATCAACACCTACAAAAATACATGTAACCATAATAAGTGGCATGTATTAGGATGATCATTTTTTGATTAATAAATTTCTCATCACCTGTCTGAAAATGACAATGTATTGATATTGTAACGAGAAATCAGATGACAATCCACTTTCTTTTGTAATCAAAATCATTGTTAAAATATTACAGTGAAGATGAATGCTACCGTTGCCACTCAACAAAGTGTTTTGATTAATTTTTTGACATATTTTTGACAACTTTTTGACAACTTTCGGATGGGTTTCCACTTTGACTTTACCAATCAAAATCCAAGGAGTGTTGTAAGTCGGCGGTAGTCGTGAAATTTTAATGTTTTAGTTTCTTAGTCTATGTTCCAAATGTGCTGGCGCCACAAAAACGGAACCCATCACCGTGTGTCTAAAGTTGGTCAAAAACTTTGTCTAGTGGCAACGGTAGCGTCATCGTTCACTGTAACTAAAGAAAGTGTACTCAGTTACAATACAAGTACGTACATGTGGGATTGCTCTTGATATTGACACTCTATTCTGGCCATTTCTCATTCATGAATCATCTCATTCCAATTTCTTCCAGTGTATCAAGGGTAACAGTTTAAATGCCTTTGAAATAGAACCAAAAAGTTTTCACTTTCCATACATTCGCCATGAAAGATCATTGTGGAGGCAAACAAAACCTAAGATGTAGATATTATGGCATCATTATTATAATTAATGGTATAACAAAGTGACCAACCTCTTTGAGTTCATCAGGTATATCGGCACCATGCAGGAATTCCAGTTTTTCTCATGGTGCAACCTTTTTCAGGTGCCTTTGGGCCAATTTCTTGTGATGTTTTTCTAGTGTGTTTGTTAATTCTCAGATATTCGGGCCTGAAAGGATATTCCAACAAAAGTCATCAATATCATTACTATTTCGATGTACAGTGTACATACAGTTGAAGCTCTCCTGAGGCGGACACATCATAAGGCGGACAGGCTGACTACCTACGGCCGCCTGACAAAACCCTGTTTGAACTCTAGCTCATACAACTCTGTATTTATACATTCCTGTAAGCGGCCAGCTCCAGTTGCGGACACTTTTTTCTGCTTCGCAAGGGTGTCCGCTTACGGGAGCTTTCATTTCAGAGGCAACTGTAGACACAATGATTTGCTGGTCATCTGCAATGCAAATCAACTACTAGATACACGTATCATGCCTCTCACAGTTGACTATTTACAAAGCATGGTCAAGGGGTTGTACTTGTGATCCAGCTAGTGGGCAGGGTGGGGTGGGGTGGGAAGATCTTGAACCCAGGAACTCTGGATTAGAAGACTGCCACCCTAAGCCCATACTACCTCCGCATCATGTTGACATGTTTGTATTCACTTATCAAAGAGACGCACCTCTAGTATGGTTAGATGTTGAGATGATTCACGGAACATCTCCTCCACTTTAGATTTCTCGATAGTTGTCTGCACTTGGCTGTAGACTCTGTGTTATTCTTTCCTTTGCAACTTTAGTGCATTCCTGCCATGATAAGCAAAGTTTAATTAATTAGAGAGTTGAGAAAAATCCTTACAATGTATCATAATTTTTATACACAAAAGAGGCTTACATGTAATTCAAATAATTTTCAGAAATAAGGGCAATAATAAATTGTGCAGAGTGTAGAGTATCAGATTACATGTATGAATCTTGAGTATTACATTAATATTTGGCCTATAATTAAATTTTATAAAAGGTAGTCGTCTTAGGCCAAGCAACTAGGAGTATCTTTAATAAATAATTTTATTAATGAGCATACTCGAACCTGCGATGTACACTGAAGGGCATAAGCATCATAACTTGATAATGTACACTACTCATGATGCATGTGTTAGTCATGTGACATTATCAAGCAATAATGAACTCGATCAATCATAGCATGCAATTCCTGAAACTTTTTATAAAATAAAATAATTTATAAAAAAATATATAAAATATTATTAATATACAGCATTATTAAAATTCTAGTGGATGACTCTTACACGAACAGAATCTTTGTAATCAACAGCCAGTTGAGCTCTCTGCTGGTTAATTCCGACGATCTGTTGCCGTATTTTTTCTGACTTTCCCTCCAGGTCTGGTGTTGCCTTCTGCATTGTTTCCAGGTTCTTTTGTTTGGCTTCTAATTGGTTCTCAAGATTTCTTCTTCTTTGTGTTTGTGACGACAGTTCTTTCTGTTGAGAGTATAATTAAAGTAATAGTACAGTGAACTCTCTCTAAGGCGGACACCCTCGGAACCAGCTCTAGCTGTCCGCCTTAAAGAGGTGTCTGCCTTATACAGAGTTTCGTTACAGAAAAATAAGAGAAACTTGATTCGGTCGGGACCAGCCAACCATGTCCGCCTTAGAGAGGTGTCCGTTTTACAGTGGTGTCCGCTTAGAGAGAGTTGGCTGTATGGCTTTTGTGTCGCTTATCTAATGCTGTAGTAGATAAAGTCTGTTCCACATCTGTTCCAATGCTATGGATCGGAACCAGTGCTCAAGTACAAAATGGTCTCTTTAGTATGAAGTGACTAGGAGCATTGCTACACCTATTTCCTTTCCTTTGAAAATTACATCATCTGTCACAAAATTAAATGTACATGCACATGACTACTTGTACCAACCTTTTCATTTCTCAGTGTCTCTTGTTCTTTCAATAAGTTCTTCTCCCTCTCACCAACGTTTTGTACTCTTCATTTTTTTGCTGTATTTGTTGACTGATGTCCTGTAAAGTTAAAGGTTACATGTAAGTCTGTCTTCAAAACTAGTGACTTATCAGGCCAGCGGTTTCCATAGCATAAAGCGACTAGGAGTATCGTCACTCCCCTGGATGGGATGCCAGTGACAGTCTATCACAGTTTGCCACCAGCATTTTTGTCAGGTTGCCCTGACAATTTGCCGATACCTACATGTATTTACTATTTACTCCTGGGTGGAGAGAGGCATTGTCAGAGTTAGGTATGTTGCCCAAGAACACAACACAATGACCACGGCCAGGGTTCAAGCCCGGATAGCTCAATACAGAGTTGCTCCAATTGCAATGCGCTGACCATTATACCACCATTCTACAATAAGGAAAAAGCACATATGTAAATCAAACCCAAACACTAATAATTAAATCAAGAGTGCAGTATATACATGTAAGTACGTACATGTTGTTCCAATTCAAGTTGTTTTTTCTTTTCTGCATCAACAGCAATGTTAAACAACCTGGCATCTCTGGACATGAAAAACAAAATAATCGTTATAGTGTCTAATATACAGTTAAAAGGTCTTGGTGCACAAGAGGGTACATTGTATAATTATTTTATCATTTTATTTTATTTTATTTGGCTTCGCCTAAGATATATATAACAAAAATAAACAAAAAAGTATATCTTATTAACCAAGCGCAAGGGCCGTACTGGGAGAATATCGACCCAAAGTCTTGAAAAGACTGAGGGCTGATATTCTCTCAGTACGGTCCCGATTTTATTACATGACTTTGTGCTTTAAAATAGCTGTGGAAATTTAAACCACAACAATGTAAGAAATGTTACCCGGTCCAATACTTAGAAAATACCAGACCGGCAATAAAGCATTCTGATTGGCTGATTTTAGTTATCGGCTCTCTCAACTGCCTTAGTCGTGTAATGTACACATGTACCTTATGTGATCGACCACAGTCGACCTCTCTCTGTTACCATAAAGTGACCGTCTCACAGAGTACTAAAGAAAAATAATAATATACATGTAAATAAAAAATAATAATACTCTCTATACTTTCTTACTATACTTATAATTACCTGGTTCAATACCAATGGTACAGTACCACTCGACGAGTGTATTGCAGCATTAAAATCGGTTTCATTGTTCACTCACCATTTTTGTTATTGATTATTGTGCGATAAGTCGGCTCCAAGTGATTTGTATTTTCTAGACGTCCAGTGTAGAAACTTTGTGTAATAAATACCGTAAAAGCTCTATTTAGCCCCCCCTCTCTATTAAGCCCCCCCCCCTATCTAATAAGCCCCCCTTTGGAAGTCAGATTTTGTAATAAGCCCCCCCTCTCTATTTAGTTCCCCCCCCTCTTTCGTCAGGCTGATGTAAATTACTTTTCAGCAATATTTTTGACGTCAAATTAAAGTATTGTTATTGTTGTTGTTAAACGTAGTCTTTAATTTCCAGAACTATTGTCGAGTTAGGGTATAAATGACGTTTCCTTTGTAAGACGGTCATACATAACCCATTTCTTGTTCTGTTTTAGTTAGTGGTGTAATAGTAAAGTTTGAAAAATTAATGTGAAAATTTATGATTTGAAATAAGCCCCCCCCTCTCTATTAAGCCCCCCTCTCTAATAAGCCCCCCTTCTTGAGGCCTGAAATTAAATAAGCCCCCGGGGGCTTAATAGAGCTTTTACGGTATATAATATATATAATTACATAAAGAACATGTAGTTTTGTACTGTATCTCACCCTTGGAAGTTGAATGAATAAAAACTTGTAAACAACCGGATTCATCAATCACCTAAAACATTAAAGTTTACATTAATTGATCAGTACATGTATGATAACTACATGTACATTAACAGAAAAGTTATCAAGACCCTGACCTGACCGATATTATGTCTCAATCAGTAGTTTCACTGACACGCTATAATGCGAGGTAAGCCAATTCCAATCCCTTGATTGTTTGCAAAAAAAGCATGTAAGCCTTTTTCCTCTGTTGTCTCGGGCATTGAAACAGCTTACGTATTTGTCCAATTTAATTTGGCTGTTTATAAAAAATACCAATGAACCTCTGGTTGGCTTGGGGGCTTGTGGAGGTGGGGGGGGGGGGGGGGGGGGATGGTAGTTTTGGACTGTGGCAATTGTACATGTAATATATTTTATTATATATGCAGTTATGTAAACATACATGAATGAAATACTGAATAAAGTACATGTTTAATTTCAAAACCTTATCTGCATTCTTGGTCGTCCAATCATTTCCAAAGGAATGTCATGAATTACGGTAATTTTGGCAAAGGTACCGCATCACATCATCATGATCAGTAAACAAGTCTTCAAGTAACATAGAAACCCCATCGTCTGCATTTTAAAAAAAACACAAAAGTTATATTCTGTCTGTCTGTCCTGGCCCTCTTAGATCCTGGAGCATATAAAGGCATCAACAAAAGCTGTATTAAATTATATTAAATATTAAATACATTTGAAAACATTATTAAAAAGTACAAAACATATTATTGTCTGGACAAACCCCAAATCTTTCATTGATCGTGATGGCTTGAAACTTTCTAGAGGTTCGTCTGGTGGAGCAACTGCATTCACCTTCAACCTTTGCTTGTCGCGCACCTGTAGGAATAACACAAGGTCAATATTACAAAGATTCTTGAATCTTAATTTTTATTTGTACTTTAATAATTATATATATATATATATATATATTTTTTTTGTATTTTATTTACTTAATTAATACTAATAATGTTAATAATGTACCTCATCAAGAAAAAGCTTCAAATCTTCTCTGTTACTGCAGACAAATGCTCGGAGATCATTCTGGCTAATCAGGCTTCCTAAATTTAGCGTCCTTTACATCCTTCATCTCCACCTGCCAGAGACGCAACAGGTTAAAATAATTATCACTCAATTTTCCCTCTTTCGTTTGATTGGTCGAGAGACCACTACGGCACCTGAAAGTAACTGCTACTAACGATACTCTGCTCATGAGCATTAGTTTACAGTGTATACGATACCAATTACTGCAAATAATATTCTACTTCTGTGCAGTACTATCCACCTCTGTGACACAGAGACCAAATAAAGGCAGTGTGCAAACAAGCCCACCGATTGAATGATAACAATTATCACAAAATATTGTTATTTGGTCTGTGTCTCACAAATCTACCTTCAGCACTGACAATACACATGTAATTAAATAAGTTCTTGCCACTGACAAATCATGGAATTTTGCTCAATCTCGTCAATATTATTATAGTACAAGAGCAACGTTATCATACTGTAGATTCTTGACCAAGGAATGCAAAAACTTACCTGGAGAATGATAGGTTCATGTACGGGCGCTTGGAACAGGTGTTGATTATCTCTCAGCCACATCACAGCATTGTAAGTATCCTTATATCTATTCCTCAAATGTTCCAACCGACGATTCTTCATGTCTTCCAGCTTAGTGATTCTCTGCTTTTAATCTCTGTGTCAGAGTCAAATAATAATGTGTCAAAATCAAATAATAAGCTTGGGATTACCACCCCCCCCCCCCCCCCCCCCCCCCCAACTCATCTCCCTGCCCCTGAACACCAACCCCAAGCTTTGCGAGGTTCTGCGAGTGACATATATTACTAGTTAAAGCATCTAAGAAGAAGTGGGATGTACATGTAAAGGAAGTAACATGTACAGCTTACAGTGTATGAAACAACATACAGTCAAACATCCGCTAATGGACACCTCCCGTAGGCGGACACCTCTCATAAGCGGGCACTTAGTCATGTTCGCGAGATAAACACTGCATTTTTAACTGCCCATAAGCACATATTTCTGGTCCTGAGGGTGTCCGCTTACGTTGTCTTGAAACAGATGTCTACACAGTCACCTTGAACCTGTGCCTTTAAGTGATCTGCTTCATCTCTGGCTCCACGAGCTTGATTTTGAATGGTCATCACTTCACGGTTCTTCTGCCGAGCTTGGGTATTGATCTCATCAATCCGAGGCTGGGGCAATAAACACATTATAAAATACAGTGTACAATGTATTCAAAAGGGCTGAGTAAAGGGGATATTATTAATTTTATGCTTCAAATCTTATTGAAACTACAATCCTCGTCATCCTACATGTAAAATAATGCAATCAAAAAAGGATTTCCTCCTTCCCCCCAAAACAAAAATATTATTGAATAGCAGAGTCTTCCAACCAGGCATGGATGACAACATTGTTATAGGGGGGAGGGGGGGAGGGTAGTGAAGGGAGAACTTTTTCAAGTATCCCAAGACTATTGTCTTGAATAGTAGTTTTGAAAAACCTCAGCCAAATCTGCCACTAGTTGCAGCGTGGTTTCAAAAATAGATGTTACTAAAGTTTTGGAAGTCCATACCTGTAAATCTGCTGGGTCTGGCAGATTATCCAGTTCATTCTGATATCCCTGTATAGCTCTCTCCACATCACTCATCCTTTAGAACATAATTATGCAAATAAAGTACTTCTTAGCATACATGTACATGATTGTATAATATTGTATGTTTAATACAAAGTACACTTACATGTAGCCTATGAATAGACTCCGCGGTGGGGAAGGGATGAAAAGAAAACTGCGAGCGAAAGAGTTCTTCGCGAGGCTCGCTTTCGCTCACAGTTTTCTTTTCACCCATTCCCCACAGCAGAGCCTATTCATAGGCTAACTTACATGTACATGTAGATAAAGGCTGTAGTTAACACAAAATCAATGGATTTACCGTTTTTGCCTCTTCTTCTCCTCGTCCTTTAATCTTTCCATTCCCCCTGTATTTCTTCAATCTACAATCAATGCATAACAAAATTAATTTAATACAAATGTTGAAACAGCTATCTGGTAGGGTTTTACTTTTAAAAAGTTCTGAATAAACAGATGTTGTTTTCGTGCTCCACTTCCAGTGGCCGGTTAGTTGAAACAATTATTTTAGTCTCAGACTGTAGCGTGAGATTTTACTTGTTTTGCTTACAAGTTCGTATTACTTTTTGACATCATCTACAGTGTACTGGGAAGGAGGAGTGTGGTTCTATTAAGGGGTGGTGAGTAATTGTTATTGTTTTGATAAAAAACATTAATAAAGATTGTGGTTGCTGAAGTACAGGTACTGTACTGTAACCTTATCTCCTTTCTTCTCAATCTGTTCACTCTTTGATTTGGCTTTTTTCAACACATCATTGCCTTTCTGCATCTGTGAAGATGAAACAAAAATTTGGACCAAACAAGGGTAGATTAGTGTACAGTTATTGCACAGTTCTTTCTTCGTGTCACTGAAGTTTCCTTTGAACTTCCAGATTTCTAGGACTTTCCAAGACCTGCCAAATCACTCTCTTTTTCCAGGACAAAATTCAAGGACTTTTCCAGGATTTCAAAGGATAGCTGGTACAAACCCCCGATATACATGTACCAGCCATGGGGGAGGAAGCCCCTGAATCATACCACCAGACCAGTATTAATTTTATAATGGTTGCAATAAGGAGCTTAAAAGTGTGACAACTTTTAATTAATCCACATTCTTTCATGCACGCATACTATCCAATCAAAACCTGAGGATACATGTACCTATCCTTGGCCTCTGATTGTATAGTCTGCACACACAAAAGAATGTGAATTAACTAGAAATGGGCACACTTTTGGGCTCCTACACCGTAGCTGTAACCACTTGATTTTAATACCAGTATAAAATTAATAAATATTACAATGTACATGTAAGTGCACTTACCAGTTCTCTGGTAGAGTCTTCCAGCTCTCTGACTTTCTTTGTTACTTCATCAAGGCGTCGTTGCATCGGTGCATTTTGCTTCCTGATTTCGTCCAGTCTTTTCTTCGACCTTATCCTTCTCACTTTTGATTTCCACAAACCTTTTACGGGCTGCCTCATATTCCTCAACTCAATCAATAAATTATACAAAATATTAGAGATATGTCAACGAAGTGGGAGAAAAAATCCCCCCCCGGCCCAAAACATAAAAACCCCAAATAGACATGGACATGGACATTATTGCATAAAGTACACAATGTAGAAATGTGACACAAAAATGAAATAAAAATGAAATTTAATCCCCAGTGAGTGGTTGAACAAGGTTATGTGATATACATGTACGATCAGTGGTAAATAACTTGAATGTTGTTACAACTTGACTCTTACTGCCCAAGGGCTCTTTCTTCTCTCAATATCTGCACTTTCTGCAGATGCCTCTCTCTTCTCCTGATGTTCTTTTCACCTCCGTGTTCAAGCCAGTTTCATTTTGCTGGTTTCCAACTTTTCCAGATGTTCGTTTGTTGTTTCCTGAGTAGAAACCTATGTTGGCAACAATAACAAAGATTTATATTGTGTACAGCATAAAGTTGCAACATACAGTAACTGTAAATGTACAATGTATTTTTGCACAGGCAATACCATGCAAAGCAAAATTTATGGCAATGAATTCCTGGGGAAGGGGGGGGGAGGGGGGGGGGGGGGGGGGGGCTTGTGCCCAAAAGGGGTACATTTTTCAGGCTGGAGGGTAATATACACTGTCAACGGGTTGGAACTTGGGATTTCAGGAGTCGATAAGTATAGAAAAGGGTAGAAAAAAACGGGTCATTTAAAAAGGCCTTTCAAAATATCTCAAACAGGTGCCACCTTACAGCTGAATCAAAACCAATCTCTAGTGGTAACGCTTGATTAATCTGGGGGATATCATTCATTAAGTTCTTCCAGGGTATAGAAAAGGGATCCCCCCCCCCCCACCCCCCCTCATACTTTGTAGCTCAAATCACGCTTTCCAGTTTCTTTTTCCTGCTCTTTTCTAAGATTCAATGCAGCTTTTTGGTGAGTGTCAAGACATGTCTGCTGGACCAACCTGTGAACAAAAACATACACATAAACCTGGCTAGCAATGAGCTTTTTTCTTTGAAAACAACCACAGTACAAAACTAGCTTTCCTAAGACCTTTTGGCTCAGTCAACGTCAAATATCTCTCCTCTCTCTCGTGCCCTTGAGGAGGAGATATTGCGTGATGAGGCT
This sequence comes from Desmophyllum pertusum, assembly GCA_029204205.1. NCBI lineage: Eukaryota > Metazoa > Cnidaria > Anthozoa > Scleractinia > Caryophylliidae > Desmophyllum > Desmophyllum pertusum. Next base: position 259,650 of record MU825460.1, on the reverse strand, counting down.
AAAAGAAGGTCTGCGTAAGGAGGCTACAGTGCAACAAAATACCAACTGAAACCGTTGAACCCTCAAATCAGAGTGTTTTGGACTTACTTCTTTCTCTGTGGCCTCTAAGAGTTGCTGTTGAGACATCTTGGCAAATTTCTGCCACTATTGTCCTGATCTTTGACGGTGATTTCAAGAAATAAAAAATATATGATATATTTATTTATAATAAATATATGAATAAATTAATGAAATAATTAAATAAATAAATAATAAAAACCTTACAGTTATTAAAGTAGCTGTCCTACATATTGTATAAATTTATTTTTAAGGCAGTCCACACAGTCCACTTGTAGATCTTTCCTCTAGCTAACATGATAATATGTACCCATTGCTATTAAATGATGTAACACAGCCAAATGTACAGGTTACATCATACCTGAGGTATAAACTTACAAAGGTTGCCAATTTGCACATTCAACTTTTTGGTCAATTCTTGAACGCTAAAGATAAGTGCAAACACGTAAAAGCAGGGTTAAAAAATGACGCTTTGGAAATCTTTTAAAAAGCTGTTACTGTGAGCTACATGTACTGTACAGTATTATTAATAACATTTAGCGATTATTGGTTGTCGAAAAAAGTTATTTGATTGCGTAAGCTTGAAAAAAAATCTTATCGTTGTACACGAGAGCAGTCAGCACCAGCTTCTTCACAGCCTCCATAGGAAGGGGTAGGGGGGGCGCCCGCCATGGCAGAATGCAGTTGAGGAGTAGGGGCCGAAACAGGCTGTCTTGGATCCTCCTGATGACTTCTGTGAGGCCTGGATCCACAAATGGAGCTGCTGACTGGGTAGCACGGAAGTGGTTTCATTACTTTTCCTCACTTTTTATTATTTTTGTAGCCGAAAACATTCTGTCACAAAAATGGATGCATTGTGAACGTTTTTGATCCAGTTACAAAAAAATAGTGTTTTCATGAAATTATGAATGTCACCAAAGAACATTATCATTTTTGATCAATTTTCTTGACAAACACTGCGTTTAGCCATACTTCTTTCATTGTGGTTGCTTTCCCATTAATTTTCCAGTTGGACCGGTTCTCGCTCCTGAACATGTCCCTGGTTATTATGTGATTCCTGCCACTTGAGCTGTACCTGTGGAGGGACATGTTCAAAACACTTGAAGTTAGAAAGTAAAAAACAAAGTGAGATCAAATACCCAAACAGACTTTTATCTTGTTGAAATGTGAAGAGGTTTGACACTGACATACAGTATAAAGGCATTTTGGCTAATGCTTAAACCACAACTGCCGGAGCTTATCCAGGTGTCTGTAGCATTAAGCGACTAGGAGTATTGCTACTCCCCTGGATGGGATCCTAGTCCATCGCAGGTTAACCCCCCAGCATTTTGTTGCCGGTACCCATTTATACTCCAGGGTGGAGAGAGGCACTGTGAGGGTAAAGTGTCTTGCCCAAGAACACAACACAGTCACCCCGGCCAGGGCTCGAACCCAGACCGCTTGGTCTGGAGTCCAGCACGCTAACCATGCGTCTCACCCCTCCACCTCTTACACTGCGATATTCCTGCACTTACAGTTCAATCTCGACCATGGCTTGAGATGCTCCATGCTTGATGAAATCTCTCACCTGAGAACAATGCACATGACAAGCTGGTTAAAAGTATCTCTCTTCTAGTGGGCAGTGGCTTATCAGGCCAGAACTAACTCTGGTTTTAATCTTGGATTAGAGTTGATATTTGCCTTTCGAACAACTACAGTGGAACTCTGCCTTATGACCACTTTTTAATGCGACCACCTCGTTAATACGACCACTTCCTTTTGTCCGGAACTAAAGTTCTGTCAGTCATTTTCTTATTTAAGAACCCCTTCAATACAACCACCCTGTTAATATGACCAGATTTTGGTGGTCCGTTGGTGATTGGATTAACTGGGTTCCACTGTACATGTAAACCCTGGATGTAACTCAAAGGAGACAGGACTCTCAATCTTATTGGCAACAGATTCTGGAGCCTACCAAAGTGCCAGTCAGAGTTACTGTAGAATAAAGGTGCCCTATGCTTTGTACATTGTACATGTATATGAACAGGATAGATTGGTCAATGACTTTCCAGGTGGCCAGTTCCAAAAGGATTGTTTACTACAGTATATAATTTGGGAGGACATTACATGTATATCAGGCCTAGGGATGCACTGTGAAAACTAAGAGTTACATGTAGTTCACCCATACCTCAGTTGCTCGTCCAAGCAGCTTTGGAGCACCAGCAAGTCCAAGGCAGATCGCACAGACAATGGAAGATTTACCAGTTCCTGTTAATACAAGTTACAGAGGTTAATTTTACCAGTAAGGATAAATATTATTATTTTTTTGATGACAGACATTAGTCACATCTTTGTACTGTCAGAAAAATATTGGACCCTGCACCAAATAAATTTTATTTTTCCGTAGTTTGATGGGTCATTCATTATTAGTACTTTCGGCAGTACTGTGTACACATGTAGTTTGTAAATTTTTGTTAGTAGCAACACAATTTTGATGTATACACAGATGCAAAATGGAACGTCCCAATTTGTATAATAATAATTTATTTTAGCTATAAAATGTACAGTAAATACACAATGTAGGAATACATGTTTATCACTATAAAGCATACCATTTGGTCCTAACAGAACATTCAAGTGAGCTCCTGGTCGAAACTCACAGTCTCCATATGTCCTAAAATAAATTACGCACAAATTATGAAGGTCTAAATAAAAGCAGCAAAATTTATAGTTTCAAACTAAAAAAATTGGGGGTTTGAAATTTAAATGGTGAAGTCTGTGCAGTACCAAGCCTTGAAGGGAGCGATTTTAGAATACCCGGCAACTTATTTACATATCGACTGAAGGCTTATAGAACGAGGCATAAAAACATTTTATTCCATAATTTCTTATTCAATGAGTTGACGT
>MU825460.1:21998-256207 GCA_029204205.1 Desmophyllum pertusum | reverse complement strand
ACTGTGAATTGAAATGCTTGTGAATTGTGAATGAAACTGATTGGAAAATAATTTTTAATTTACGTTAATTTAATTAAAGCTTAGATTTGCTGGGCATTGAGTCTTGTCTCTGCTGTAGCAAAACAAATGCCTCATAGCTAACTTTTCCACACGTTTCTTAGTTTAGAACTCCTGTCTAACTCGAAACAAAAAATCTATTCCGGCTAATTAAATCTTAAGGGGGCAGGTTTGTTTGAGATTTTAGATTTTAGATTTTTTAGATTTAGATTTAGATTTGGATGGAAGCCCTGAAGCGTGTTGGAAAGCGTCTAAAGCGTTGCGTACGCGGTCGAATTATTCAAGCGTTTCCGTGCGGGTCCAGTTTATCGTACGTATTTTTCGTTTCTCCGTATTTATCGTTATTTTTCAAAATCTTTTCATCCATTTGCCTGTGAAAGCGGACGAAAGACGTCTGGGGGTACCGAGCAAAATGAGTCAACAATAAGTAGTCGGTCAAATGAGTCCAGGCCACAGAAAACGAAGGAAACGGACACTGTGGTTTTTGTTACACGGACCCCAAAAGTACGAAAACGAAAAAAAACGAAAAAAGTGGGCAAACCAAAAAACAAAAGTATCGAAAAAAAAACGAAAAAAACCAAAAAGAACCAAAAATAATAAAAATGTGCTGTGATGGCCCCCGCCCCTCCCGCAGCTGCGGCGTCCGCGTTCGCGTTCCCTCCCCCCCCTCCCCCCCCCCCCCCCCCCCCCCCCCCCCCCCCCCCCCCCCCCTCCCACCCCCCCCGCCCCCCCCCCCCCCCCACCCCACCCCCCCTCCCCCCCCCCTCCCCACCCCCTCCCCCCCCCCACCCCCCCCCCCCCCCCCCCCCCCCCCCCCCCCCCCCCCCCCCCCCCCACCCCCGTCCCCCCCCCGTCCCACCGTCCCCCTCCTCCCGTCCCCCCCGCCTCGCCTCTGGTGGGAGGAGGAGGAAAAACGGAGGAAAAAAAGAGGACCAAAAGTAAAAGTAGTATGATAGATGTTGTTGTTGTAACCTATCCAAATATTGCTTCATTCTGTTAATGTCAAAACGTGTCGAAAACGTGTCATGGGTCGACGATTATAACGATGTTATGATTTAATGACGTTCTATATCACCCGATATAATAGGACGTCCAAAATTTCCAAAACACATACAGCCCCCACCCGATTCTCCGCCATTACCCGCACCTTCCCGCCCATCTTGGATTGCGAGATTTACTATATTTTTCAATGCATTGTCAGAATCAGAAACAGACATCGCCCATAAATTAATTTTAAAAGTCGAAAAATAAGAACTAGAAGAAAAAGAAGGAAGAAGGGGGAGAAAGTGACAGGGAAGAAAGTAGAGAGAGAAAAAGCAAACCATAACCCAAATTAATACAAAAATTATAACCATGTTCTTCTATAATAATAATTTTGTTGCATAGACAACAAAAACCAAGTTATTAGGTATGTTAAACATAAAACGGTGGTAAATAATAAATGGCAATTATTGTAAAATATTGCTGGATTTTTTTGAATTTTCAGTTTTGCTGACAAAAATACGAGAGGATGTGAGTTCAACCAATGAACAAAACGAGTCGAAGGAGGATTTTATTTTAAGATGAGATTTTTAATTAAATAATGAAAAAGAACCTGGCAGTGGAAATGTAAAATGTTTTACTGTTTTAAGGCAATTGTATTGGATGAAAGAGGAGACAAATTTCAAAAAATAACATTAAAGATAACTAATTAGAAATTTTGTATAATGAGTAACCAACATGGAGGCGATTATACTCGACGATCGAATTATTTATTTTGACCCAACTCCTCATTTAATGTATAAGGATATGAACACTCGTTCACGTCAGTTTCTTGTCCTTTGACCCCCACGTTCAGTTGGTTTTTGGATGCAACGTCACAGTTTGTAGAGTCAGATCGCTTTCAAGTTTTCTTATTTTATGAAGTTACTTTTTGACAGAAACTCAATCACAAGTCAGTTTCTGGATATGGTATTTTTTTTTTTTATTGAACGTCAGTTGCAGCATTTCCCACGTCGTGCAAGTTTTGATTTGACGTATGAAACACAGCCCGTACATAGCTCAGTTTGCGTTTGCAGTAGCTTGTTTTTCTTTTAGGCTTATTATATGACGTACCCGTCCAGTTTTTTTTGAATTGTTTTTAAGTTTTTTGCGTCAGTTGCCCGCGCCCTCCTTGACCGTCCGTCCGTCAGTTTTTGCACTTTTTCCAGTTCAGTGGTTCGTTACCTCGTTCGTCCCGTCGGCGCGCCCCCCCGCAGTTGCCAAACCAGAAGAAAAGAAAGAATAAAAAAAAGTTTTTCGTTTGTTGATGACCGTCGGTTTGTTCGATTTATAGAATGGGTCGATTCTGACCGTCAGTTTTGCATGTTTTTTTCGTTTGCGATCTTTTTTATGTATATTTTTGATGTGGACCCCCTCCCCCCCCTTCGTTCAGTTTGTCAGTTTTGCAGTTTTCGGATCATGTTGTTTTGACCCCGCCATCAGTTTTGTGTGCAGATTCAGTGCCAATGTTGCCAAATTTTGGGCAGTTGCCAAACCAAAGAAATTAAATAACTGACCTGATGCTGCCCTTTTGTTGTACGGATCCTTTCCCAAAATAAATATGTGTTTTTTTGGTTTGACCTGAAAATTCGCCTCCTTCCCTCCTTTAATGACCCCTCTGTGTAGGATTTTGGTCCTCCTACTACCTCAGGTAAGTGGTGTTGCGACAGTGGAGTGAGGGTGATGGATAACAACAAAGAGACTGGCACTCAGCTTCGTTAGGCAAAAATAACGTTCAGTAGTGAGTAGTAACATCTTTTAAACACTCCATAAGGTTGTTTTGTTGTCGGTAAATTTTCCTTCTTCAACTATCTAATAATTACATTCTACACACATTAGTGTTTAACCCTCCTAACACAACCCTAAGAACCTACGCCGGTATCTTAAAAGTGGCCCCAGCCACCAATACGAGTTTAATTGTTTTAATGATAATTTTTTTTTTCATAGTTGTATTATTTTAAAAAAAAAAAAAAAAGAATTAAAAAAACAAAAACGTATAACGGAGCCCGGCCCCGTTGTTTTAATAAAAATTTAAAAAACGTACGGCCATTAGAAAGCCAAAGAGAAGAAGAGACATAGTAGAAAGAAGGGTTTTTGAAGAGAAATAAAGAGAGAAATAGAAGAAGGGAGGGGTAAGTAGAATAGAAGAATGCAAGTAGAAGAGAGAAAGAGCAAAAGTGATAGAAGGAAGAAAAAAAGAGGCAAAAGCGAACCTTTAGAAAAGGGGGAATATAGGAAAGAATAGAAGAAGATAGAAGAATTAGGGTTTTTTACCTATCAGAAATGGATTGAAGAAGAATATTTTCTAGGAAAGAAGAACGAGGCGTTTTTTTTTTTTTTTAGGATAGATATACGAAATAGATAGTAATTAGAATACACTTGTCTACGATTAGAAGAATGAAGGGGTTTGTTTTTTTGTTTTTTTTTTTTTGTTTTAGTTTTTGTTATAAGTGTTGCCCAAATTTGTTTTTTAAACTTGAAGGATTTTTTTTGTTATGGTGGAAGGAGTTTAATCATGAATGTAATTTTTAATTGTGATGAGAACAGATACAGAATTTTATTTTAATCTCGGCCCTTCACCGCCAAAGAAACATTTACCATCACCCATTTATATTTAAAAATTCAATATTAATTTGTATATCTGTCGTAAAGCAAATGCAACGAAACAAAACAACTGTCACCTTGTTATCAGTCTGTGCTCTTTTTTGACCACCAGGCGCAGGTAACGGATACAATTTAAAATAGGCCGACTGCAAATGCTGACAATTGGCACCTAAAATTATTTCATACATATGGCCTCTTCGATCAACGAAACAACGCAAAACTCAAGTTGCTTTTCAATTACTTTCTTTTCTGCACTCAGGCGGCATACCAATATATCACACCATTTGTATTTAGTAAAGGGACAAAGGACCCTGAATCGTTGGGCAAAAATTATACATACTGCAAATTACAATTTTAAATTTTTGAACAAAAAAATCATTAAATATTTTTCCTACAAGTCATTGTTGCTTCGTCCCGGTAGCGATATAAGCCTGTAAAGCGATGTCGTTTTACCGTCCGTTATCGATCGTAGCCGCGTACCGACGTACCCGTTTACGCGTCGGTTATTGATATCGTATCAACTCAAGCGCGTAATACTTATTACTCATAAATGGGTACCAAATAACTTACCAAAAAAAAATTCCTTAGGCCGCATGGACAAGATGCACGTTGATATGTTTGTTGACTAGATTGTGATTGAACATGTTGGCATATTAGTAAATCTTTCCTCAGCTCCTTAGCGTTTTAAAACGGAAAGTGCAATGAGTTCCTATGAGTTTGTGACACGAAAAAAAAAAAACGAAAATCGAGTGACTTGTTTGTGAACGTGATTGACGCGGTAGCGAGTGAGACACTGGTAGTTAAGAACAAGAGGAGGATGGGGAAAAAAAAAAAAAAACGAGAAAAAAAAACGAAGGAAAAAAGAGAACAGGGATTCCTATCGTCCTTATGATAATTTTGCGAAAATAAGAAAAACTATTAATAGTAGTTTCGTGTGCATGCTGTGAGTTTTTGTGGAAAACTGGAAAGTGTGCATGAATAGTTAAGAGTTCATTATTGAAAAGTATGGAGAAATGTTGCTGTGTGAAAAGTATATGTTTGCTGACTGTGATAAGGGATGGGTGTGGAAAAGCGACATTTTATTTTTATTTTCCTATTTCCCTTCTTCCTTGATCGAAGGGGGCTCTACCTCCGAACCGACCATCAACACGTCACTCCTCCATCACGACTCCTTCCGACATCGGGCCCCGGCCTCCGATTCCCACTCACCAATCCGCTTTCCTTTTTTACCGACATCCCGCCTTACTTCAAAAATCTCGCTATGACCAATCAGTATTGCGGTACAGGCTTTGCTTAAACTAAATCAGCTTATGGATGGGGATTTGGAAAATTTTTCCATTTTTCAAAATATATTTCAAAAAAAAATAAAAGTATTGGATGGGAAGAGGACCCATGACCCCAAACCCACCCAAGGAACCAACCATGGTTGGGAATGCCTCCCCTTTTAAATCAATTACTATCTTGGTAAGTAAGAAAGAATAAGAATGCCTTTTAATGCATTATAAGTAATAGATAATGACATTCCATCTAGGGAAGGAAAGGAAAGGACAATACCTCATGCAAGCAGATGAAAAAAAAGCATAGGGATCCAGTTCTATTCAGTATTGCAACGTTCCTGTTGAGGTTCCATCATTACGTCATCAAGCGGGACAGAGGAATACACACTGTGCTGGAAATTGAAATAAGATAAGTATCCGATCAGAAACTAAGGTCCTGATCTGATTCAAACGTCAAATGGCTCTTTTTCATGTGGAGAGAGGCGATAACCTAGTTCTAACTATGCTATGAAATGCTATAGGCCCCGTAGGTGATGCGGACGGGTGCGATGGGTGCGTCCCGCACCCCCCCCACCACCATCCCACGCCCCACCCCCCCACACGGTCTTGCATGCTGTGGAGGTCCACCTATAGTGGGACCGAACTGGTTCGGCCCGGTTACCCACCCCCTCCGACGGTGTTCAAAAAGAAAGAAAACATATGCGTCGTTGATTGTGAAGAATCATTTTATTTGTAGTCAGCTTTGTGACGTGTCTCTAATTCGTATTAAAACACTGGGACAGGTTGGTAAGTTAGTTGAAAATGAAGTCCTGAATCAAAACAATCGCACAGCCCGAAGCTTTGAACGTTGTTTTGGTGTTGTTGAAACGTCGTGTTGTTGTTTTTGTTTACCGTTTACATATCGTCTTCTTCATCGACATAAGACCAACATCAAAAGCGAGTTCCATTTTTCTTTCATCTAAATATTCACTTCCTTTTTGGACCATACCAAATCTAAAATGTGTCTGTTCTTCAATCGATAGAGTCCTCCTTCTGCACGCAATTAATATGTTGTATTCTGACAATAATATTGTATTCTTTCATCGATATTTCCTTTAACTGAACAGATTCCCGAAATATTCATTGTTTTTACGTTTTTTCGCTTTTTTTGGATCTTATACTATCTTCTCTGACTGGTTCATTCACGGTCCTGCCTGGTTTCTTTCATATCATACTTGCCTTCAAAAACGCACGAAAAAATGCAAGTCTTAGACAACCTAAAATTTCAAAATTTCCCGGGGGGGGCAATGGCCCCGCCGGACCCCCGCCCCGCGCCCCCGGAACGCCCCGCCCCCCCGGCGGACGGACCTCGGACCCCCCGGGACCGGACCCCTACCTAGCCGCCCGTCGGACCCTCCTAGCTTAGCCCCGGAACCCCCTCCTCCCTAGTCGCCTACCATAGCTACCCCCCCTTAGTAGCTCGTACGAATCCAAACTTTTCATTTCTAAACGCACCCCCCCATTCAAAATCCTGCTCTACGGCGCCTGGGCTATGAAGGAATGAAGTTCATGAAATCAGTCTAAACGTAGCTAATTTTCGCTTTATTGCCTTAGCAACGGCCTCCTAGATCTAAAGTCAGTAAATCGAGTCGACTTAGTCTCTAGAATTCCAGATCCGGCACTATATATAATTTACAACTCAGCACTCTAAACTGGTTTTACAATGCACAAACTGTAACTATACTTGGTTAAGCTAACTGCAACTATTAACAAAATAATATAGGCCAAGTGTAATATAGGGTATTTTCAATTTTTTTCAGGCTCACTATAAGTCTATTCGTTGATGATTGCTATAAATAATTTAGAACAACCATTTAATTTTGATACAAACCCAGCTCTACTTGTAAGTAATTGCAGATATTATTCTCCGAAGATGACGCGTATATTTCACATTTGCATGATTCCAAAACATGACGATTTATGCATTCCTTTAAGCATTTCTATAAATGAGATAAAAAACTGTATGATAATTGCAAAATTATCATGAAGGTGGGATTGTTCAGTTACTTTACTTACGAATACGAAAGTCAATCTGTTAGTCTACATGTCTGTCAAGCTGTTTGACAGTCAGTCAGTCACTCAGTCGGTCCATCAGTCTATCACTAAGTCACGTCTTTCAGTCAGTCTGTCCGTCAAAATGTGAGTCAGTCAGTCAGTCAGTCAGTCACTCACTCACTCAGTTAGTCGATACCGTCTTACTATACTGTCATTCAAACTGTCTGTCAATCAGTAAATTTGACAGTCAGTCAGTCAGTTCAAGTGCGTCATTCCCTTAGTCTGTCAGTCAAACTGTCAGTTAATCAATCAGTCAATTTGACAGTCAGTTATCTTTATAAAAATCAGTCGTTATAGGTTGTTAAACGAGCAAAAAGAAAACTAATAAGAATATGATATTTTACTAAATGATGTCAAAAGAAATCAAACAGAACGTAAAAAAACGCAAACAATTTGACAAGCAAACAATTTCAAACTGAGTCAGTATTCACATACTTTCTGATGATAAGGTACGCCTTGTCGCGTATCATCTCTACAGCCATTTCCTCCTCCGTATGGATAGCCCAGACGCTGTATATGTTTCTGAAAGAAAGCACCATTTACTATAAGCCAAAGCCCAGGGGGGGGGTGGGGGGGGGGGGGGGGGGGGGGGGGAGGCAGGCAGCGCCTCATTTGATCTTGCCGCTTTTCCGCTATACATGATCGCACAAGTAAAGAAATCTGTCAATCATTCGAGAAACGTACCTCTACGGGAGTTTGCTGTGGAATTTTCATCCATGGTGTCCCACAATGACCAAAGTTCAGTTAAACAGCGACCGAATCGTTCCCATAGATGTTTTGAACGTGGAATCGCCAAAATATTTCTGAACGAACACAAACGCACGTCATGTCCGCCATCGTCCGCCATGTTTATTTTAAACAAACCAGTACTTAGTCTCGCTCGGCCAAATTTCTAAATGTGCAATCATGTATACTAGGTCCCAGGCCTCGCTGCTAGCCCCCCCCCCCCCCCCCCCCCCCCCCCCTGGCAAAGCGCCAATTTGAAGCATTCAACAGATGGTCAAGAGAAGCCGTGCTCGTCGTTACTGGTTAACGTCTTTTTGCGCAAGCGTCCATATAATTATTTCACCCTTGATTGGCAGTTCTGCCTTATTAATCGTGTATTTTGTGACGTTATTAACCTTCCCTATAAAATGACGAGTACCGAGTTAAACTGCAGAGAATTGAGTTGTGTTCAGTAGAGTGAACTTTATACGTTACGATCCTCTATTGAGAAGTCAGATAAATCAAGTCCAAGTTGTTTTACAAGTTGTTTTAGTAATATATCAAACACGAGAGACAGTGTTTCATCAGGATATTCCAAACACCGAGAATGGAGTTGAAAATACGACGCGCAGCGGAGTATTTTTTGACGAAATTCAAGGTGTTTGGATAGCCGATGAAACACTGTCTCGAGTGTTTGATATATCTTCTCATCGAAACAAAAACTAAGGAGTAAACGGAGAAATAAAATCGTAAAAATCTATGCTAATTAAGACCGGGTTTCCAAACCTCCGACACGGTTATGATTTCCTTTGTTTTAACTTGATGAATTATTAATGAGTTTGAGAAGTCAGAGCTAATCATCCTACAAAAGGGTACTCAACGAAAGGAAACTCAACTTTTCATTTTTTATAAGATCAATCGTTCAGAGGGGCGTTAATTAGACAGGAGTGTTTAAATGAGAAGACGCGTTTAATGAACTCACTCCTCTGAGAGTTATGGTGTTTAATGTTCCTGGTGCCAAAGTTAGCCCAGTCTTCTCCACCTCTGCTGACTCGCTCGGTTGATGTACAGCTACAATTACTCCAGAGCCTCCCATGGGATTTGGCAAATGCTCATCAGCTTCAATGTTAAGGATTAAAGAAAAACCTGAAATTTGAAGAGAAAACTAATTAATTAATTTGTATTGGGTTGTCAGACAGGAAACGTTTGGAGAGCTGTGATATTTTAGCAACGTTTTCTGGCTGAAAATTAAACCCAATACAAACTGATAGTTTTACAGTCAAAGCAATAAAAACGTGAACGCCTAAAATATATCTGGAATGTTCATTGTATTGTGACCAATAATATGCAAGATCTTGAAACCACAGACAGTGAATGGGTTTCCATCAGCCACGGGACAATTTTGGTTCTCGTTTTATTTCAAAATACGTAACATAAATAAAATATACTTACCAGACAGATACCCAGCATCTCTAACTTTTAAAGTCGTATTGTCACCATTAAATGTAAAACATACGTCCATTTTGCCCAAGTATGTGGTAAAGTTCCTGAAAAAGTAAAATGCTAAAATATTCGACACAGTGTGTCACACAGCGTGTCACGCTACTAGGACAAGGCAAAAAGAGGTTTAAAATCGATTACAATTTACACGCTACAAATAAAGAATCTTTTTATATATACACTGTATACATGTAGAAAAGTATTACTGAATTTGTAATATGTCAGCGTACCAAGAGAGAATGATCTAAGAGAAGCACCCCCCCCCCCCCCCCTCCTCCACCCCATACATGGGTATCTTCCAATGATAATTTTTTGAAATCAATTTTTAATTTTCAGCCTACAGCTGAGCTATTTTAAGAGCGCTACCTGATTGGTCAGTTCGAGTAACGTGATGTCGGAGCCTCAATCAGAAGGATATAAAATAACTTTCACAGCATGGCGCGAGACTATTAATAGATTTCAAAAAAATTATCATGGGGCACTGCACGGGAAATCATTCTCTTAAAAAAAGTTAAAATTTTGCAAAATAAGAACTCTGCATTCAGGTACTGTGGAAGGTTTTTGCGGTAAAGACAAAATTCGATGTTCAGATTTGACAATACACTAGTTACATAATTACAATCGGTGCAGTGGATCAATCTCTTTACCTCGCACTACATGTTGTTTTCGTGATTCTTCGTACCTCGCACCAAACAATAAAATCGTCTTTTTGGTGAGACAATGATTCCATTGATATGTTTCTCTTGGCTGCTGCTTTTTGGAGCCTCATTGTAGTGGCCAGGTTGGATTTAAAACTTAAATCTACAGAGTTGGAAAAAAAAATCACATTAAACGTTAACGTTTAGTGTTTTTTCTCATTTATTTACAGCACTTAAAGCTAAAAAACCTCACGGCTCAGCTGCCTTTTTGGTGTTCCAGTAAAAGTGGCTAACTTGTTAGATTTGAAACTTCAATATATTTGACAACCTCGTTCCCAGGGTCTCTCTTCTTCAGATGCTTTTGGCGGGAAGAAGAGAAACCCTGGGAACGAGGTTGTATATTTGACGGCTCTGCATCTCAATATGAAACCTTGTGCTTATGTTTATTTCACGCGTGAACAACTTACGAGAAGTAATACATCAAATACGAGAGACGGTGTTTCATCCGATTTCCAAACACCGAGAAGAGCCGGAATTGAAAATACGACGCGCAGAGGAGTATCTTTTTTTACGGAAATCCGATGAAACACTTTCAGTCGAGTGTTTGATAATTGATATATCTTTTCAATCGAAACAAAAACTGAGGAGTAAACGGAGCAATAAAATCGTAAAAATATGTGCTACATTGTAATTAAGACCAGGTATCCATCCGTCACGGTTATGATTTCCTTTGTTGTAACTGACTTGAGGAATTATTAATGAGTTTGAGAACGAGAGTTGACTGAAGAGTTCAAACTCTCGCTCTCGTTTGGCCCGGGTTTTATATCGTAAGACAGCCTTAATCCGTCGTTGAATAAATCACTCAGAAACATAGGCGTTGCCCTAAAAAATAATAATTCGCATTGCTTTACCTCTAAGAATAATAAACTTCTTCACAAACCTGAATTATTAAAAAGCATCTCCTGAAAAGAGAAGGACAGACACAATTTAACCATATGCCCAATAACTGTAGAAATCATTGATATATTACGTTGTTAACACTTTGTACAAGATATGTATATTTGTTAGTGCACACCAAAATCTACTTGACTAAAATTTGCTTGATTGTTAGAACCCTTACGCTAAAACAGATTACTTCGAAACGTTTTGTACCAGCAAACAAAACAATGTATCGAACAAACATAAATTTCTCGCAAAACCCTTTTAGTCACGATACTACGTACTTCAGCAAATGACGAAAAATATCAATCATATTCTCTTGATACTACTTAAGTCTTCAAAAAAAGTACATATATATTAATAATATTTTATAAGAATGATATTAAAAACGTATTTTTAGCCTTTTTCAAATTTTATGAAGACGTTTCCGATTTAACCATTTCGAGAACTTCAATTATTACTAAAAGACAAAGTTGCATTTTAAAAAAGTCAGCTCTAATCTTGCAATTAAAAAGACTGGACAAGAGTTTGAAATTTATAAATCGTCTAAAACATTAGTTAACATTTACGAAAATTGATGCCAACCGTAGTTTCAATTCATGGCCGGTGTCACTATCATTACTTACTGATAACATCTTCATCGTGGAATCATTCTGAAATCTCGATCTTTGGAACTGGTTTAAGTTACACACTGTAACACTCGGGAACAGTAGACTCCCCTCGTGCATCATATCCACTTCAGTTTTAACCGGATACGTCAGATATTCATTAACAAAGCCCACTATATTGTTGATCGAGACGATAAACGCAGTTAAAGTTAGCAACACCCAGAAAAGTGCCCTTGTTTTTGTTGTGGACGAGGCAACTTGGCAGATTCCATGTGCTGAGGTCTTCGAGAAAAACTGTGCAAGCTCCTTCTTGAAACTGTTGGGCTTGTAATTATCTTCCATCCCGGCCTCACTGCGCAGCCTGCTGTTTCCTTACCTACAACAAACTTGTTAAATGTGTGTAAAGGTTGTAAAATGTATTAAGAAAATCTGCAGCTTTCTTATGATTATTTTATATGCCAGTGGTAAATTAATTATTAATATTGACAAATTATCAAGAGATGCAATTAGCTGGCCGGTGGACGGTTTGAAAGGAGCTTAATTTTTCTTTTAACCTTGATATACATGTATTACAACGATAATCATTCCCGCACGCTTGCTAAATCGGCTCGCGAGCGAGAGTAATCTATACTTAGAACACTGAACCTCTTGATACTAATATTGGAGTTTCTAATTCCCTCCAGCTTTTATTAGAGAATATCTTCTAAAACAAATCGTTTTTAATGTTATTTTACTTCTGCACGATTTCGTGCGGGTACGGGTTGAAGTATTTGTAGATGCAATGGATGGATTAAGAGAGCTTAAGAACTGATGGATTAAGAGAGCTTAAGAACTCCTCTTGACTGCATGTTAATTATAAATACAACTGATGGATTAATAGAGCTTACCAACTCCTCTTACTGTATGTTAAACTAGTTAGTATTTGTACTGTACGACTGATGGATTAAGAGAGCTTACGAACTCCTCTTAGCTGTATGTTAAATAAACGTGGATCTAAAACACATTCCTAAATAAACTAAAAAGTTAACTTTACTGTCCAAAATAACGGGTAACGGGGGGGGGGGGGGGGTCTTAATAGAGCTTTTAAGGTATTTTCTCAATAGAAAAAAAAATTAAGGAGTATTAAAACGGAGAAATAAAATCGTAAAAATCTATGCCAATTAATACCGGGTACATGTATCCAAGCCTCCACCAAGGTTATGATTTCTGTTTTAAATTGATGAATTATTAATGAGTTTGAGAAGTAATTTCGCAGTGTTTCAGTTTGCATGTATAATTTTATTGATTCTTCTTGCTATGGTCGTTGAACGAGCTTTGTACACAGTGGCGATGCTTTTGAAGAGGCAAACATAATCATTTTCACGAAGTGAAAAAGCGGTGAAAAAAACATATTATCGATTGACAAGAATGCGGATAGTCTAATTCAATTGGTTATTACTTGGTTATCATGCCGAAAGAACCAGCACCTTCGGTAAATATTTCCCGAGGGAAGCAGGAAGCATTTTTATATGCTCAACTCAAATACGCCTTAAAAAAGAAACCTTCACTGTTGAAATATTTATGAAGATGATGTTCTGAGTTGCGTGCGGCCGTGAACTATTTTCAGTTGCCTAGGAGAATTGCGTATTGATCTAACAACCTTTTTTTAATAAAATAAAATGTATTCTAAAAGGTAGAGAACATATACGCCGCCTAAAGTGATAGCGAATTTAGTTATGCGACAGTTAATTGACGTCCGACCGATTTTATATCCATATTTGGCAGCTATATGTTAAAATTGTTAAAATCGCCGCCTTTACAGAATTGTCGAACAAAATTAGCTTCGCTCTTCTCTCGCAATTAATTGTTTCTTGTGGTAAAACACATCAAACTTAACACTTTCCTTTTTAGAAAATATCAAGATCTCACACTGGATGTATCAATTTTATGTGTGAAAAATGATCAGGTCTTCAATCAGGTATGATTTGCCTATTCTTAAGTCGTTATTGTATTCACAAAACAAAACGTATTCAGTAATCTTGTTTGCGGGGCAAGATCATTACAAATGTGATTTCTATTTTTAAAGATCTTAGTTTATATTTTTGTATATATTTTTTTTACAAATACGGTAAGTCAGGATGAAATGGTTTAGAGGTAGTGACCGTTTAATCGTTAAATTTTCGCCTTAGAAAAGGCAAATTTAATTTACATTTGACAAAAATTAAATATTAAATTTTGTCAAAGCACCTGAGTAAACCAGCTAAAAGCCATGCCAATTAATATTTCCTCAGTCAGTTGAACACAAAATGGTCAACGTTTTTGGTGTAAGCTTCTTTTATTTATGAATACATCTAGCTGCTAGTTTACTTATCAACTGAGCCTGCTTTCTATGTTCTCGAAGAAAATAAGCTATCGTCTCAGGTTATCTTTGTTTTATACCGCCCGAGCAAAAACTAACAATGGACCTGCCATAAGGGGGAAAAATGATATAATTTCGAACAAATTAACAATAAGACCGATATTTGAAGACAACTGAAATTTCCTTGTCAAAAAATATTTTGTAAGTTGATCCCAGAACAACAGAAAATATAAATGTCAATATTATATCGGCAGATAAAGTTTACGATTTTCTCATTTTTTGTCCTTGCCGAAGAGGAATTAAGGCATGTATATTGTACTTGCATTTTAAACCTGGTTTCCATATGATCGCAACGATCGCAACGATCGCAGTCGCACAGCGATCGTTGCGATCATATGGAAACCACTCTTGCGATCGTTGCGATCGTTGCGACTGCGATCGTTGTGATCGTTGCGATCATATGGAAACCAGGCTTTAGTGAACGCCGGAAAAGCTTTATATATGTAAATTTAATTTGCATCGACTACAATTTACCAGTTTAACAGCCGCTTCTCGACTCTGTTCGTTACAGTTTTAATATTTTATTTGACCGCAAGATGAAAGCTTTTTTCTATATATAGCTTTGGATGTACAACATTCACACTGCTAGAGAGATAAGCTCGAAATTAGTGGATTCCAAATTGGATTTGAGTGCCATCTTAAGCTGGTTTCCATATACAGCTGTTTCGCGAAAGGTTGTCGGAAAAAGCGCACGCGAAAATCTCGAAAGGTATTGTGGGTAGTTTTAAGTTCACGGTACCTTGACTTCAGCATTTCAGGGAAATCTGAGAAAATGGCACGAGACGCCATGGAAGTATGTTTGCGAGTGCTAAAAGAAAGCAACAAAAGTAGGTTCGACAGCTACAGTGTCAGGAACGTACCTTGCTGATCATATCCCAGATTACCTTTCCGGATTGTCGCGTGCGCTTTTTTCCGACAACGTTTCTCGAAACAGCTGTATATTGTACTTGCATCTTAGTGAACGCCGGAAAAGCTTTATATATGGAAATTTGATTTGCATCGACTACAATTTACCAGTTTAATATTCTCGGCTCTGTTCGTTACAGTTTTAATTTTTGCTTTGACCGCAAGATGAAAGCTTTTTTTATAGATAGCTTTGGATATTAGAGTGACTCGATATCAATGACGAACTTTAAAAATTAGTATAATATTTTTGCACTGAAACAACATTCACACTGCTGGAGAGATAAAGCTCGAAATTAGTGGATTCCAAATTGGATTTGAGTGTCATCTTAATTAGCCTGGTTTCCATATGCCCGCAACGATCGCAACGATCTCAAAAGCCTGTTTCCATATGATCGCAACGATCGCAGTCACAACGATCGCAACGATCTGAAAAGCCTGGTTTCCATATGATCGCAACGATCGCAACGATCGCAGGAGTGGTTTCCATATGATCGCAACGATCGCATCGTTGCGATCGTTGCGATTATGTGGAAACCAGGCTTAAGAGTGGTTTGGCACTATGGTTGAATCGCGTAACCGAAACGTTTCGATTGGTTAGTTGCGCTGGAACCAACTCAAAACTGTATTTATTTTATTTATAAAACTGTGTTCTGTGCACGGTCAAGGTCAAAAAAGCGAACAAAGACATGGAACAATGAATTTTGCTGGGCTTCATCATGATAACCAATTTCCCAAATTAGTCTATTCTGTTTCAGTGCAATGAATTCATTTAAAGTCATTAGCACTTTTCTGCCAAAGCCATCAAATATTTATTTACTATTATTGTTATTAAAAGCAGTTTTTGAATATTTTTCCCCACCTGAAATAGAAAATGAATCGTTTTCTGGAAAATTGCCCTGTTTTATTTAACAAATAAAGAAGCCAAAACCATGTATTATACTGTCATAAACACGACGGGAATTTGAGAACACGAGAGAAATTTAGAAAACACGAGCCGCAGGCGAGTGTTTTCTAAATTTCTCGAGTGTTCTCAAATTCCCGGAGTGTTTTATGACAGTATAATACATGGTTTTGGCTTCTTTATGTGCTTTAAAATATAGATTTACGCGCGCGAAACGATAAAACACGCTTTTCTATGTTTTATACTCTGATAAAACATGGTTTTTAACCAATCAGAGCGCGCAAAATTTTCAGTTTATATTTTAATGGCTTTTATACAACTATTGACTAATAGATCGTTTTCACGTGACGTCATCAAAATGCTGAATTCAAAACTATTGATCCTACAAAGCTGTTCTTTCAGTATATTCTATACATCAGTGTCGTTAGTTGCTGGGGAAATTTTTGTGCCAGCAGATTGCTTCATTTTGGAGATAAAGCGTTTTGAAATTTGAGACGGCCTGGCTCAACGTGACCTGAAATGTTACACAAACCAATATTTTCGCTCTTTTAAATACTTTTCTGATATGCTAATAAGTTAAAAATGATAACTAAAGCATTCAGAAGTAAAAACGTATGACTTCGGTAGCAAAATCATTTTTATTCTCGCAGACATTTTTTGGCCGCCATATTGGTGGACCAAAGTGGTCCACCAATATGGCGGACTCATACTAAGTTCTGTAATTTTCCGAATATTGTTTTCCCAATAACTTCGTTGCAATGAACACTGCCACATCAAAACTTGGGGAATATATTTATTTCCACCTACTCTACAATCTCTGAGTTTGTAGATGTTTTTGGTGCACGCAAAACGATCTTGTTATTTTGGTGCAAACGATCTATTGACTGATATATCCATTTTACTATTTCATAACAAATTATAGGCTCACCTGGTCAGTTTAGCAACGGGACGAATCGTCTCGCGGAAAAAAAATTCATTAATAAACACCATTATTCTCGAAAAGTGAACCGGAAGACGTAAGTAGGGAAATTTGTTGTTAAGTTTGCATGGACTCAAGCCGTCGAACGCTCAGCTTACTTGCTGAGCCATGATGCAAATATTAATAAAATGTGTGGTCGTACTTTTATTGACTTCCATGTTCAAAACTAACCTGCGACATATCCTCGGCACGCAATTTATTGCGTCATATTTGAGTACATTTTATTTCTCTTCTTATTGTAGGTCAAACAAGAGAGCAAAATAGAAGAAAAGCGTTCTCTGGTTCAGTAAAAATTTAACAAAAATATGAGTTTCGGGTAAAAATGTTATTTTATTTTTTCCAATTTTCTTACAGATAACTAGAAACCTACCTGTCCGTTAGAGTTACATCATTCAGTTCTTGAGAATTACCTTCTTCCGTTTTTTAATTAAAAAGGCAAATAGAAATAGCAAGAAAATCAAACATAATAATAGAGGACGTTTTTGTTATGATTATAAATAAGGAATTAGAAAGATCGACTTTTTCTCTACTGAGCGTGCTGTGTACATTTATTACACACTAGCTGAGCGAAATTGAAAATGCTAATCACAGAAAAAATGACAAAAAGTAATGGACATTGTCTCTCTATTTGTCGTTTCAGCTAAATGCTATAATTAGGCTTTTACCGACATGCTAATACTTGGAAGTCGAGGAAGATGTGAATCAACAATGGCCGATCTTCTTCTTCCGTTCATGCTGGCGGTTTGCCTTTACACCGTGAAACATTCCAACCGTGTGGCAAGGGACAGTTGACAGAGTTTTTAAACAGGGCGACGCTATTATTGGTAGCCTTCTCGCCGTGCACAGGAAGAACTCCGAAGATGGTTGCAAAAATCTGTTTCTCCCAGGAATAAACCGCGTCGAGGCGGCTGTTTACACCATTGAACAAATAAACAAAAACAGGAACATTCTCCCGACCGTGCAACTTGGCTATGATATTCGAGACTATTGTATGGACAGAGCAAAAGCTATGCAACACACTTACGACTTCAGCACCCATTCACATTTCTTGGATATTGATAGAGACTTCGTCTACCAAAACGTCACCTGTATGGAATGTTCAATCTCCAAGAAGAATGCAACTTTGCCGATTGCAGCGTTGGTTGGACCTTACGGCTCAAGAAACTCTCTCCAAGTTGCTGGCTTGCTCCAAGTGATCAACATTCCGGCTATAAGCCCGTCAGCAACAAGCGAAGAGCTCAGCTGGTCATTTTACAAGAAGTTTCTACGCACTGTGCCACCGGACGGCTATCAAGCTAGAGCAATGGCGGACCTTGTTGACTTCTTCAAATGGAAATACGTGGCGGTAATAGCCGTGGAACATTCGTACGGATTATTCGGTTTTCGTGCGTTAGAACACGAATCACTTCAACGACAGACTTTTTGCATTGGATTGGTAGAATACATCACACCAACTCGATACGAAAGCCGATTGAAACCCATTGTAGAAAAACTTAAAAGGGCACAAAATATTAAAGTGATTATTTTGTGGATTGGTTCAACAATCGCTACAGAGCTGACCAGTGAAGCACACAGGCAGAATTTAAAAGATAGAATTTGGATTATGAGTGATTCCTTGGCGACTAAAACACCTGAATTTCTTGGAAGTGACTTAATGAGTCTTGGGGTTTATTTGGGAATTCAACCAAAGCAGTTTAGCGACAAAAACTACCAAGATCATCTAAAACATCTTACACCGAAAATCACTCATAACAGACGCGATTCAAACACCTGGTTCGATTTCCTGTGGAGAGAAGAATATAATTGCTCCGCAAAGAACGACACCCATGGCTACAGACAATGTGCGGATAATTTACAAAATTTCAAATGAAGTTTATCTCAAGATGTCTGATGACTTCATCCCTTACCAGATCGACGCTATATACGCTATTGCGCATGCGCTGGACATGATCTACAAATGCAAAGAACCATTGGGTTTGTTGGCGAACGGCGCATGCCCACAAACGCATCCGTTTGTGAGATCATCCGACGTATTTCTGTATCTTCGCAATGTGAGTTTTCCTCGGAATAACGGGGCGAATTGAATTCGACGAAAATGGCGATCCACTCCAAGCACTTTACGATTTTGTGAGTTTTCAGAGAAGTTTTGGTAGAACGGGAGAGAACGGAAAACATGTTAAAGTGAAAATAGGCACATGGGATGCAAATGGGAGTCCGGCGATAAAGATTAATACAAGCGCAATCAGATGGAATTATGAAAACAGTTCACTCGGTAATGGCACGCCAGGGATTCCCAAATCAGTATGTCTAGAGCCATGCCCACCTGGAACAAGCCAAACACCCACAGTGTCTTGTTGCTGGCAATGCCTTGAATGCCCGGATGGAGCCATCAACGCGCGCAAAGGATCAACAAACTGCACAAAATGTTCTGTGACGCAAAAGGCAAACAAGAATAAAACAGAATGCATGGAACTTCCAGTTGAAAACCTGCACTGGACAAGTACAACCGGAATCGTTCTCGCCATTTTTACAATTTCAGGTTTTGTTTTGACTTTTTCATGGCGGTTGTTTTCATCCGTCATTTCCAAAGTCCAGTTGTCAAAGCTGCAAATCGAGAACTAAGTTTCTGTTTACTCATTAACATCACCGCGGGTTTCGTTTTGCCATTAATAACGATTTCCCAGCCTTCTCAAGCCATCTGCGCTGTGATCGAGCCCTGGCGTTATATAACATCGTCACTAAGTGTCTCCGTCCTGTTAGTCAAGACAATGAAACTCCTCAGAGCTTTTCAAATCACTTACGTCGCAAAATGGTTGAAAAAGGTCAGTGCGAGCACAAGCGGGCAGTTTGCCTCCGTCATTCTACTAAACTCGGTCGAAGTCATTTTGGCAATCTTGTGGGGTACACTAGATTCGCCTTACACGAAGACTGACATAAAAAAAGGACAGTATATTACGTTTACATGCAGTCATTACCAAACGATTCTTGGTCGGGTACTGGAGATCTCGATGCTGACGTATCTGATATTTTTATCCCTTCTATGTGCGTTCTATGCTTTCAAAGCGCGCACGCTGCCAGAAAACTTCAACGAGGCCCGCTACATTGGGTTTGCAATGTACATCCTTCTTCTCTCGTGGATTACGTTCTACCCTGTACAAACATCCTTAGAGGGGTGGTATGTGGCTGTCGTGTCATGCACTACTGCGCTTGTGAGCTCGTATGGCTTGCTTGCGTGCATGTTCGTTCCAAAGGTTTATGTTATTCTACGCCACCCGGAACAGAACACACCGCAATTTCTGCGAAATGAGTTGCGAACAGCTAATAGCATTGTGCCTGTGACTTGCAGTTATCCCCGTGCTACCGGGGAGACGGCGGGAAAAAAGTAAAACGGAATCGTGGAAGCAATATTCGACAACACGAGACTAAGTTAGATTTAGCCTGCCTAGCAGGCGCTGGAGTGAAATGAAGCGCGAGTTGGAAGGGCACGCGCGAGATAGCCTGCGTGGCAGGCGTACTCTCTCTCACGATCGCGCTTCGCGCTCCGACTCCTCGCGCTCGCCGAACTCCCCCCCCCCCCCCCCCCCCCCCCCCCCCCTCCCCTCTCTCCTTTCTACGCCTGCCACGCAGGCTACGCGCGAGAGGAAGAAAACGCGCAAAGGCCTTCCTCGCGCGTCTCTTCTCTCCCGCGCGCGCGCGCGGTCTTCTTCACTCAGCGCCTCAGTGCTAAGTTAGATCGTATTATGTAGTTAAGGTAATTCCTTCGAAATAAAAGTTACACTGAAAAGTTTCTGAAACTTTCCCTAGTTGAACAATGCGATGTAATATTTCAAAATATTGAATAAAAAGAATAGGTCACCAGCCTCGCGAAAGAGATATAATCGACTAAAAATACCTCCTAATTCCTTACAAAATCAACCAAAAAACACGTATTTTTTCACGTTTTCAGTGATTATTAATTTTTCTGCACTGAGAATTGGTCTATACTCCTTGTATAGAAAGAAGATGATTACTAGACTTAAATTTGCGAAAAAAAAATGATAGGTCCCCACGCTCGTTTACGAGAAAACGATCATTTACCTCTCTGGCGAGTATTGCCACAAAGAAAAAGCCGCCATGTTTTTAATGTCGCGCGCGCTAATTACGCGCGAAATTATGCGCAGAAACGATGCGCAGTGCAATACTAAGGAATGACCTTAAATCTTAAAGGACTGATCAATATGTGGTTGTAATGTTTGAAAGTGTCGGATCGAATAAAAGAAGTTGGAACTTTGTTGTGTGTAGATCTATTTCAAAAGGAAGAGAGTTGATAAAGTAAATGAACAGTTTCATTGCCCTTCTAATAAACTCCCTCCCCCTTGTGAGAACTAAAATTAATAAGTAAGCTCCCTGGGGGCTTATTAGACATTTTAGTGGCAGTGCATTGTATATGAAATATCGTTGTATATTTTAGCGAATCTCGGTGTCTTTTGGTTAGCCCGTAGGACGAGTCAAAATACCGTTAATGACGAGAAAAATGTACCTTCGATACTACGCACTAAAATTTATAATACGAGATTTCCAGTTATTATCCAACGTTTCCCTCGTTTCGCGAGTTATTTGACGTTCTCCACTTAGAGTGGAGTTGATTTTAAAGGAAATTAAATCGGGGATAGCTATTCCTTTCTTGTTTCCAGACTGAAATATAATTGGGGTATAGAACAACTCAGTTCAATTGTAGAATTCAGTTCACTGCTGTTGTCCTATGAGCTTTAAGATAATTCAAGTTAATACTGCAAACAATCTCGTTGAACCGCCTTGCCATTTCAAGAATTTCATCAGCTATTATTTTTCAATCAGTTTCAATTCAATTTCACAGCTGACGCTTCTACCAGAAATCAGGGTTAACCTTGTTTGAAAAACCGCTACATGCTCAGACGGACCGTGAGAAATTTCAAACAACTACCCCGAATAATTTCTTTGTAATTTATTTTTATTTACGTGCCCCTCGCAATGGCTTCTATTGTTCTAGTACCTTAAGCCTTGGACTGTGAAACCCACAAAAGACAATTCACAATACTGAAATACCAAATCAATATTATATTTGACATATTACCACCCCCTGGTCAGAAAGGTCGGCCTTACTATCTCTAAATACTTCACACTATAACTCTATGAACAGTTGTCGACCGTTATCTCTTTAGTTCTTGAATTAAAACAGATCTAAACAAATCCATCTTTAGTTTTTTGTTCGCTGTTTGATCGATATAAACGACGAATAGAATCAAAGTTTTTGCAACTCGATTTATTTATTAATCGCTTTCGTTGGCCGTAAGTCACTACGCTTTGCAGCGTCTTTTCATTGCGCTGCAGCGAAATGTTAAAATATTAAAAGGTCAGAAGACCCTAAACAAACTGACACACTGAAAATAAGGTTGTATTTAGTCTAGGTGAATAGCTACTTTAAGTTAAAAAAAAAGGAAAAAGAGGGTCTCAAAACACGGGATGAATGCATGTTTGATATTTCAGTCGGCTACTGAACGGAATCGAAGCCTTGTTTTTCCGGAGTTACTAGGAATCTAATGCATGAAAAAAAGAATAGCGAGTTTGCCCTCGTCAGGTGCTCTAACTTAGAGGCCAGCAAACCCATTCATTAAGTTTCTTCACTCTAAAAGGGGTTACAGGTAGATCAACAGGTACTCGTGCTTTCATGTGACAACCCTTGCGACCTTTCACAATAAATATTTGACATTTGCCAAGCATGTGGCCTGACCGGGGCCTATTGTTGAATAAATAATCAACTGAGGAGGAAAATTGAATACAGCTAGCAAGCTTGACTCACACGGCTCGGCTTTCAAACTAAACAGCTTAGTACAGCCGTCGTTCGATCAACTGAACACTGTGAAAATGACCGCGTGTACAGATACCACGATCCCAGATCTTCCCAAAATTAAGACGGAAGACAAACTAGACTGCGCTGTTTGCGGGGATAAATCCACTGGCAAGCACTACGGCGTCAGCACATGTGAAGGCTGTAAAAGCTTCTTTAAGCGCACGGTTCGCAACAGCACTTCATACACATGTAGAGGGAACAACAATTGCACCGTCGATCGAGATAATCGCAGCCGTTGCCCTTCCTGTCGATTCCAAAAATGCCTCAGTACCGGTATGAAGAAAGAAGGTAACCGTAAACATTTTAATTGTCTTCACACAATATTTATATATTTTTGAAAAGGCTCATGAAATGCCCGCCTCGTATGATAAGCTCGTTGTGTTTCTTTTAAGTTTCCTCCATGGCTTGTTTTGACGGGCGCTATTTCATTGTAAAAGTACCGATTGTCGAATTTGTTAAACACGTATAATCTAACTACTACGTTCATTTAACCAAAATATCATAACATAAATTTAAACTCGGAGGGTTGTATAGAATAAATTTTCAGTTCAGATAATAAATTCGACTATACCGTTATAATTGTAAATTATCGCAACAGACAAAGTGAAAATAAATCCATTGAAATTTGAAATATCAATCGATTCATATATAAACTTGGCCAGGATAATATTTGCATGTTTTGAAAGTCTCTATACATTTACAAACAGATGGCTGGCTGGTACCATTGAACAGAAGTTTCGTACCGGCTTATGGTAAAAAAAAAGGCAAGCAAATTGAAGGTTATATAGATTTTAAAAATCTTACCTTTTTTAACTTGGCTGATTTACACAATACAAAAAAGGCTTACAGAAATACTGATTTCACTACAACTATTAATGAATGATTTGAAGCCGAGGCTGGACCTGGTATTAAGATTCCGATATTCATCGATCGCGAATATCTTTAACTTCGAATTGATTTCGCAACCTTGCACTGACTAAATCGTTTATAAAAATCAAAAGATTTAGAAATAATTGATTATTGTAAATTCAATTTCTAGCTTTACAGTGATGTGTATCAGTCCGTCATTTCATTTTTTAAATTTTCTTGTATTTAACATACTAAACGAGAATGCACGGAGAATGTAAACTTAAGGTTTTTTAAAATCATCTTCAGAGTGAACCCAAGGCAATCTTTTAGAAAAAGATTATGTAATTCCCCGCCAACAGTACAATAACAATACAGCTTGTTTTTTGCCCATGAGAGAAGTTTATTTCCTAGTTCTGAAGAAAACAAAAACAGGACACATCAAGAAAGAGAGATTAACCTCTCTGCCAACTCACCCTATAAATATATCTAAAATAGGGCGGGTGGGTGAGAAAGAAATTGAAAACCATGAAGGCGAAAAAAAAAACATGTACGTGCTACGAGGGTGTCAGTGCTCAACTGAAATCCAATCACCCTAACTGAAACGTGAAACTAACCTTGATTACTGAGCCGGATGTGTCGCACGGTGACCAGCGGTTAATCCCTTTGTGCATGAATACCCAAAGGAGAAAGTTTATTCTAGTCGACATACCTCAGTATACAGCTAACTGGTATTTAAGGTATTGCCACTTTCTAGCTGGGCATGCGTGCTCTCAAACATCAGTGTTGTAGCAAACACAGTGCCATAAATTGATTACACTACAGTTACAACCATTTATTTCATCATGCAATGTCGGATTATGACGGTAATTATGCGCCCACCATTACTGAATATGACGTATTTTTACTACGCAGCTGTTCAAACGACAAAACTTCCAGCTTTCCCGGGTTTCTCGTTTCCATACTTCGGTGACCCCACTGGATTTTACGCGCAGGGCCTTCTACCATTCACATTCCTTCAACCAGCGCTGTCTAATCAGGGAAACATTCATCTGGGAATGTTCCCACAAAACCAGGGAACCTCCGAAGTCGTCTATGAACTGGCGGCCCACGTGCTCTTCTCGGTCGTGGACTGGGCTCGAAAGCTTCCAACCTACAACACCTTGGTGGAAAGCGACCAAATCACGCTGCTGAAAATGGCATGGAGTGACCTGTACCTGCTGGAGAGCGCCCGCAGTCCTATCCACATGTATATGCAGCAGTTATACGCCACAGCTAACATGCAAGCCAGACAGGTTTCCATGGAGAATATCCTGAAGAGAATGGAGCATGCGCGGTTGTTTCAGGATCAGGTGGAGAAAGTTCGTTCGCTTGGCATGGATTTGACGGAGCATTTTCACATCAAGTGCATTGTCTTGTTCAGAACAGGTAAGCCAGTCAACACTTCTTGATGGTTTCAAGACAAGTTTTGTTCCTGACAATTTTTCCCCACTCTTAAAATTAGAATGAGACACTTTTTCTTAAATAAACCCTAGTGTGGAGCCTAGTGTGCTAGTCAGTTATAGAAAAATATTGAGCAGGACGTTCATACCATGTGCTACAGTGTGCTGCAAAAGGTGCTTACGTTCCAACTTTGCATTAAGTCTGTGAATCAAACCCTACATTTAACCATTCACTGATCATGAAATGGAAGCTATTGAAGACTTTCACATTTGCTATTGTGTACATGGATCAAACCTTAGTTTGTGAACCATTCGTCTTCGCTGAAATGAAAGCTATTGAGCACTTTCATGTGCTATTGTTATCTTGTGTGTGGATCAAACCCTACTGAGCACTGATTCAAATGCCGTGAAAGCTGTGATTGAACAGAATAACCCTAGCTAGAGCTTTAAATTTCCGCTGTGCCACAGAGGCAATTATGAAAGATTAGGATTTCTGGTTATGGAGTTTGATACTAAGGTTCACAATTTGTCTCTTCAGACGGCTCACCCATTACACAGACCCAGCAAATTGAGATCCTTCAAGATACGTCCCAGAGTTCTTTGGAGCAGTACATTAGAACCAGTACTCCAGTCAACCCACGCGCTTTGGAAAACTGCTTCTCATGCTGTCATCCCTGAGGAAAATCGAGCCCGCAGTAATCGAGCAGCTGTTTTCGCAGAGGTGCTGCGCGGAGCATCGATGGGAGACGTGCTAAAGAAGATGCTGACCAGCAATTCATCGGCGCCGATTGTTCATGGGTCGCTGATGGCATAAGCGGGGAAATTATATAACAACGCATTGTTCCATGTAAGCGCATGGAACGTGGAGGGCATGGAATGCTTGATTAGTGAGGTATAATCGTGCAAGTGCTAAAGAAATCCAGATAGAGTAGTTTTCAATTGTCTGTCGAAAGTAATACGTCATTTCCGAGTGCCTCTGTTTCAAAACGAGTCATTGTGTTTCCTTCGGTTTTATGTTTGTTGATCTCTGTGATAACTTCGTAAAACAAAATAGTTGTTTTGTCCCGCATACTTGAATGCGCATGCTCCCTGCTACCCCTGGTTTCAAGGCGAACAGAGAGCATGCGCATTAACTAATCGTTTCTGATTGGTGTACGTGGAGTATACGCATACAAATTTACCCTCCTCTCAGAGCACCGGAAGTGAAAGAGCGAGAAGAACGGTCGAGGGACTGAAAACTACTGGACTATCGTCCATATTCCTCACTGTCGTACAATATGCTGAATATTTGAATTGAATTCGGGATTTATTATGGAAATATTATTACTTTTCCGCGACAAAAAAACGTATTAATAGAAAAAATATAATAAACTTAAAATTTTGGGCGCTGAGAAGCAAGCCATATTACATGTGTTAAAAGTTGTTAATTACATGTTAAATCGATTAAAAGAAACATATTACAGATATCCTATTAAAATAAGAGTTTGGAAAATCTATTTATTGCATGCTAGGATAATGAAGAGGAGATTTTTAATAAACACGAAATTTTCTATTGGATGTTTAGATAAAAAAGAAATTTTATAATATCGCAAATCAATAATACTACAAAACAAATCGACAAATAACCAGACAACATTTAAGAGCCTCCACAGACTAGAGAGATAGTTGTCGACAACTATTTAGTTGTCGATCATAAAAAGTCGTCGATAATAAAAAAGGCAGTGTGTGAAGCTACTTATCGATTACTAAGGGCCTTAGTTATCGATAACTAGCTTCACACTAGCTTTTGTTATCGACAACTTATTATGATCGATAACTAAATAGTTGTCGACAACTATCTCTTTAGTCTGTGGAGGCCCTTAATGTATACGTACGGAATTAATAGCAAATTTTCGAGAAATAAATCATTATATATACTGTGTTTTAATGTGGATATATCACGTGACAATGACGATGATGATGACGATGAAGAGGAGACGATGACGACGATGATGATGTTAATGACAAAGATGTCAAAATGATGTTGATGATGATAACGATGACGATGACAGTGATGCTAATGACTAAGTCCTGACATAAAAACAACAAAATACAAATTACAACAATGCAACAATTACAGTGCGACTACTCCAACCAAGGCCACCCAAACAAATTCTTTGCAAATTTTCCAGTAGCGTTTGAGTGTTAAAACAATAAAAATGGCCACAAATTTATTGCTTCTATAGCATGCAGCTTGCTTAGATCCATAATTTGTGGGAAACCTATTGTTAACATCCGAGGTTTTCATTCGCTAATTTGCACATAATTTTGTTGGGTGGCCGTCGCACTGTAAAAGGAAAATTCATATTTTTTAAAAAAGGTTATTAAAATAGACGGAAATTATAAAAAAAAATTTGTAAACACAGCTAATATAGAAAATGGAATGAGTAGCACGCCCGTTTAACATGAAGTAATTAATTAATTTGAAGTTCTTATATTATGTACGTTAAAGGTACTTGAGTGAGTTAATTACGCCGAGAGCGTTCACATAATTTGTCAAAAATCATCAAGATGTGATAGATTCTTGTTAGTAAACTGTTACAACTTATAACTATATTTATATAAATGTACAAAATTATAATAATTTTAAAATATATTATATCTACTTCATTATCATAATTATTCTAGATGTTTTATAGGAAAATGAAATGTATGAAACAATTGAATTAAACAAATCTTAACCAGAATTCCCATAGTCTTCGCTCACAAGATGGCTCGATGACGTCATTTAATAATAACCACAATACGTCATATAATACAAAATGGCGGCGCGGGGAACGCGAAGATTTCACCAAAATGGCTGATAGTTGAATCCAATTCTTCCGTACACTTGAACGTTTTTCCAATTTATTTCATTTTCTTCTAGATTTATATATTTTTACAACAGTTTGGAGCATTAAAAAGTTCGCTGGCTGTCAAGAACTTTCAACCTCTCAGGGTTCTCTTCAGGACATGATAATGAATATTATATCAGTTTTATATCAGTTATTACGTTAAAACGTTAAACGTTAAGAGTTAAGAGTTAAACGTTAAACGTTAAGAGTTAACGTTTCAAAATATTTTCAGTTTAGATAATATTTCTAACAATTTAATTAAATGGAAATTTGTTCCAACAGTGGAGATTTCCTTTAAAATAAAAACAACCCAATAATATGTTAAAAGATAAGTTTTACCATAAGGCCTTATCTGCTGCATCCCTTTGACGATTCGCAGTAAATTTTATTGGTCGCAAGGATCGATGGGAAGCTACTGAATGCATTTATACTCTCACGCGATGCAACAGCGGAGTACAACAAATAACGCGCACAATGACGAGTACAATTATTCCACGATATTTTAACCGGTTTAACAGACCGGTTTAACAGGTATCAGTGGTGTTCCTATTTCTTATAACCGTACGCATGCGCAAAACTCAGTTCAAAGTCGGGATTTAGAGTAAAGAGAAACGTTGTATAATAAATATTTTGCTAGATATTTTTGTGTTTAATATCGCCCTGCCATTTTACTCGTCATTTGCATTTTGACTTCTCCTTCTGCAAGATTTAGCAAAAAATATAACGCGACACTACATACTGAAATCTCTCAGTAATAAGTCATTTGTAGTATTGTGCCGCGAACTTGAAGGAGTATAGAATGAAACTAAAGGCGCCTCAACACAATAGCTATACTCTTCCCACACCATCGTTTACGTGCATGGTACACCATATCATAAAAATAAACCGTGAAAAAAAAAAATAAATCTGGAATCAGTCGATTTTGTTTCACTCTGAAAAAGACTTTGATCAGGCAGTTGAGCAGCAAAAGGGTTCCCATAAAACAATATAATCAGAATAACTAAAAGGCTTGAACTGTTGCCGGATTAACTCTTTCACTTCCAAGAGCGCTAAGATCAAAAGGCAGGAACAAAATCTTGAATTTTGTCACAAACAAACAGCACACTACACCTGAAAGTACTGCTCAATAGCTTTCATTTGAATGGTCACACACTAGGGTTTCATCCACAGGCTCAAAAGGTACAGCCATATTTATTGACTCAATGTTCGACTCTGGCCGAGTGAAAGGGTTAAAGTGCACCTGTCTATAATAAAACGGATTAACAAAAGCCATATGTATGTTGTATACACAAGGCTAAAAATATATTAAAACCGAACGTTTTCGACTCATGTCATCATCAAGGTTGCCACGGTAGAAGAGGATATTAATAAATCCTATAGCTTCAGTTATATTTCTTGTTTAGTCTTCTTTTGTCAAATGACAAGAAAAGCAAATAACTGGAGCAATTCGAAGCTTCACTTTACACAAACGGGGCTGTCTGCAGTGTCAAAAGCAAACTGAAATTGAACGCTGAGAATTTCCGCCATTTTCAACAAATACGATTACAAATTCATCGGTGAAATGACAATCTAATTAATGGGCACTCCGGCGAAATTAAGAAAAATGTGCAATTTAAAGTTGTAACCTGCTACCTTTGAAGTTATTATCCTAAAATTCAAATTTCTATTCATCATCAGTAATAATCGCCGGCCTCTTTAGTCAAACAAGTGTCATTGAGCTAGAAGTGTGAAAGTCTTTTTATTTATTACTTCTACCGTCAAATTAATTTGCTTGTAAGTGTGAGACGACATAGATTAGTTTCAGTTAATGAAAGAGCTTCAAATATTATTATCGATTTCCCGGAGAAAACTGGATTGCCACCAGAGTGGATCGAGAACAAATCTGAGGTAGGAAATAGAAAGTATGACCTTTTTTCTCCATTGGACCGGTGTGATTTATGTATTTATTTTACCCAGCTACGCAAGACACGTTTTTGTCAGTTAGCTGTGGCCTTGCTTTACGATTCTATGAATTAGAACAATATGGTGCACATCGCGGGGTTTTGACTAATTCTATTGCAACTGCTATCACGTAACTATCCTTTTCATTTTTCAGAGGAATAAACGTACGGTTTCTATTTCAAAGAAAAATGTCCATAACATTCAAATTCATTGTAAAAGCGACTCAAAAAAGGACATTTATTCTAGAAACTATTGTGCAAATAAGGAGTTTTGTGTTGCTTCCGCCCTTCGAGTGGCATATATGTTGTTTTCTAACGGCTGCATGTTATTAAAAACGTTCCGCTTGTCATTTTAAGCCACCAAAAAAAAGAACAGAAACTTCAAAATCGCATCAGTAGTAATTATTTGATGCAAGGAAGCCAAATCATTGAGGCCAAAAATTGTTGTTTGTTAATTGCTTTATTTCAGCAGGTTCGAATTTTGAACATAAATCAGATTTTGACATAATTTTTTTGACAACATTACAACATCATTTTTGCAATATTTTTCTCATTGTCACAAAAAAAATCGTTCCAAAAACTGACTGACTATAATATACAATTATCGTTTCCGACATTATGAAATTAATACGTTTTGTTTGCGGTTCCGACGTATTTTATATATTTTTGTTAAAAGATGGTCACAACTGTGGCGAATGTTTCATCTCTTCCCTACCTGCAAGATACGGGATTTTTCCAAATTTTTTCATCAACGAAATAATGAGAAATTCATCACATAATTCAAGGCTAAGAATAAAAGGAAAGCCAAATAAACAAATAAATAAATTTAATTACATAGTATGTGACGTTTGGCTTTCGCAATACCAAACTCTTAAGCCAAATAATTTAACAACGATTGCTATTTCTAGATTTTATTTGTAAGTGGCTCTGTGAAGATAACATCTAGTTGGACAAGTATCGACTTTTTTAACTCCATACACCTTCATAAATATCATGACGGCGCGCTCTTGGTAAAGTGGTAGGATCCGCCTGGTGTTTTTGTTTGTTTCTTTTTTCTTTTTGTTCGATGAAATATTTGCTTAAATGTTTTGCGTAAATGTTGTGGCAAGTGAATTGGACTTTCTAGCGCAGCCGTCGCAGCTTGATCCTTTCATTCCCAAGAGTGCTAATGAGTTCAAAATCGAGGAGAAAATTTTGAATTTCATTTTGCAAAAGTGTCAAAAACAAACATCACCACTTGAAAGTACTGCTCAATAGCTTTCAATGGAATGGTCACACACCAGGGTTTCATCCACATAAGGTGACAACCACATTTATTGACTCAAGGTTTGACTCTGGGAGTGAAAGAGTTAAAACTAGCTATTATGTATATAATATTCTTTTTTGTTCCAAAGCAACATCCAATTTCAACTTGTATTTAAATTCAGTTTGAGAAAAAAACGAGCGGAAGATGTCATCAATTTCACCACGATTGCAAATGGTAAAATGACAACAACTCTATCCGTGTGAATTTTGAATATATTTTTCCAAGCAAAAACTTGTTTGCCAGCTTGGTCAAAAACAATTAATTAAGAAATACATCATAAAGCATTCCATTGGTAGCGAGGACGTTTACGTTCGGGTTTAGCAACTTATTGAGGTCGTTATTTTCATGTAGTGAAAATCACTTGGTTTTATTGGCGAAAATTTTAAAGCACGGTTTTTTTATGATTTTATGAATGCGGAATGCGGAATGCGCCAAATACTGGAGACGTTGTTGTTTACATTTTACGGTATTTGGGAGAAATAATTCCGCTGATAGTAGCCTTCGTGCATGAAGGAAATACGAGGAAACATGTACGCGCAGACTATTTTGAAATCTGTTTCCTTGGCAAGGAGGGAGAGGAACTGCGGTTTAGGGGCGGAGGAGGGAGAAATGGCCGAAAAAACTAGAGAAGGGAGCAAAAAATGAGTTAATGTCTGTTTCTGTCCCCTCTTCAAGCCGGTTGTTTCATATTTACCAATTATGTCAATTATAGGAACAGAGGTCAGCGTATAACTGATGTGTCTCCTGCCTGTACTGAATAATGAGATTTTAATAACGTTGCTTGCGTTGCAGTTATCTTTGAAGACCTCCAAGGCTGGTGAGAAGCTTCTCTCCTCGTAAGGCTGGACGGCAGAATAATATATCATCAATATTTTTTTTATTTGAAACCATGATATGTCTTTTGGTCGTACGTGCCTGCATTTTGCTATCTCATTTCATCTCGGCCAACTTCAGCCACGTTACTAGCACAGACACACCAGGCGTTAAAGCAGGTGACGTTACACTGGGCGGCCTGTTTTTTCTTCACTACAAAGGCATCAACAATGAAGAATGCGGAGATTTCAACGCTCCCGGATTAGGACATGCGCAAGCAATGATCTACGCCATTGAGAAGGTCAATAACGACTCGTATTTACTACCAAACGTGACACTGGGTTATAACATCCATGACTACTGCGAGAGTGCATCACTTGCCATAAAATCCACCTACCAGTTTGTAAAAGATACTGATTCGCATTTCGCATGCGCACAAGATTCGCTCCTGTCACAGGCAGAAAACAAAACGGCGAAGCATCATTCGAGTCCTATCGTCTCCCTGATCGGACCGGCTGATTCCGGCAGCTCTGTCCTTGTAGGTAGCTTGCTTAAAGTTGCTGGAATACCAGCTGTCAGTTTCGCTGCTACCAGCGAAGAACTGAGTTCGCCATTTTACAAGCACTTCTATCGAACCGTGCCTTCGGACAAGCAACAAGCAAGCGCAATGGCAGATGTTTTTGAGTATTTTGATTGGAGCTACGTCGCTACAATCGCTGTGGATGATTCCTACGGGAGATACGGAGTGTGGGCGCTGGAAAGGAATCGTTCACCAGAAAATCGTTTTGCATTGCTCTCTCTGAATATATTCCACGTTTGAACTACATGAATAAGATTGAAATTATAGTCTCCAAGCTGAAACGGCACCCGAATGTCAAAGTGGTTGTTCTTTGGTTGTTTGGTGGATACGGGCGTGCTTTTATTAAAGAATTAGAAAAACAGAATTTGTTGGATCGCACCTGGGTTTTGAGCGATGCCCTTGCAGCCGAGCAGCCCGCCACCCATATCCAGTCACTATTTCGTGTTCTCGACGGAGCTCTAGGTATACAACCACTCTATTACCGCAACAAAGATTTCGAGTCGTATTTAACGACATTTACCCCACAAGACATGATTGGGAAGCACATTTCTCACTGGTGGAATGAAGTTTGGATAGCAGAATTCAATTGCTCCATAATAGATACTAACGCCTTCAGTGTATGCGGAGAGAATGTCACTTTGTCCGCAAACGTAATTCACAAACTTTACGATGCTTTTCTTCCATACGTCATCGAAGCAGTTTACGCTGTCGCGCATGCTCTTCATATGATGTACGCGTGCACAGAACCTCACGGGCTGCTTCCAGGGGGGAGATGTCCTGACACGCACCCCTCTGTGCGACCGCTCGATGTTGGCCTGTACTTAAGGAACGTTTCGTTTGAGGGTCTAATGGGAAAGGTTCAATTTGACGAGTCGGGGGACCCCCTTACATCTTCATATAGCGTTATTAACTTTCAACGACGTCACGAAAATGGTCTAATTCAAGATTTTAAAGAAATCGTAGGATCGTGGAATGCGACGTCCGAAGTTAGACTTCATATCGAGCTCGACAAGATAAAATGGAGCGGAAAGTCTTCAAATTCCAGTATCCCGACTTCTGCTTGTTCCCTGATATGCCCCCCCGGCACGGCACAATCAGTTACAACCTCGTGTTGCTGGGAGTGTTCAAAATGTCCGTTGGGATCCGTCAATCCATACCCAGGCTCTCTGAATTGCTCTGAATGCCCTGAAGGTCAAAGGTCAAACGAGCAACGCACTGAATGCGAACATTTACCAATAGTCAACATCAAATTAACGGATATCACGGGATACATCATAACTGGTTTTACATCTTTTGGAGTTTTGCTAACAATATTTTCATGCCTTGTTCTGGTAAAATACCGCGAGACTCCGCTCGTCAAAGCGTCCAGTCGTGAACTCAGCGCCATTTTGTTGATCTCTATCGCTATGTTTTTTGCGCAGACATTTCTGAGCCTAACGCGACCAACCACTTTAGTGTGTCGTTTGGCGTATTGCTTCAACTACACAGCGCTGGGGACGTGTGTGGCCACGCTAATGATCAAGACACTTCGTATTTTAAGCGCATTCCACGCTAATCGCATCAACAAGCGCACGAAGCAATGCATTATGACAACAAAAATTCAAGCCACCTTGGTGTTTTTACTGAACTCCGTTGTATTTTGTCTGTTGACCTTTTGGCTACTTCTGGACGCCCCTTACATGACAAGAGTAATACAACGGGGCGAGTACATTTTTCTCACCTGTCGCCCGCATCGCGCTACACTGGGTTTTAGCCTGCATATAGCGATCAATGGTTACCTGGTTTTGCTCTCTCTTATCTGCACTTTCCATGCATTTAAAGCGAGAAAATTGCCAGAAAACTTCAACGAAGCGAGATATATCGGATTTGCAATGTACATACTGCTGCTATCCACCATAGCGTATTTCCCGGTGGATTTTGCGGGCCTAGAGAACCAGAGTGTAACCATAGTGACATGCGCCACCACACTCGTGAGCTCGTATGGCCTTCTGGGGTGTATGTTCGCTCCTAAGGTATATGTCATTCTGCTTCATCCAGAACAGAACACAACCGCCGCCGTGAGGAATCAGGTGTCTGACTACACTTTCAGACAACATTCTTTACCCTCTTCACTCACACGTGCAAAGACAGAAACTTCGCCGAGCGTACAATAGAGCGGTGTTCAATTGACTGCAAAAGTAATCGGCGCTGAATTGCTTTGGTTTTGCTTTACTACGCGCTATGATCGGCTTAAAATACTCGCGCCACCTTCTCAACCAATCAGATGTAAAACCAAAACCAATCGCGACTTGGTCGC
This sequence comes from Desmophyllum pertusum, assembly GCA_029204205.1. Taxonomy (NCBI): domain Eukaryota; kingdom Metazoa; phylum Cnidaria; class Anthozoa; order Scleractinia; family Caryophylliidae; genus Desmophyllum; species Desmophyllum pertusum. The sequence goes on along the minus strand of MU825460.1, from coordinate 221,616 downwards.
ACGCGTTTTCCCGCGCTTGGTGCCGGTCACGTGTATTTGCTTCAAGTTCTCATTGGTTAGTTTTGCTGTTTTCGTGTGTTGTGATTGGCCATTGTAATTGCTTTGGTTTTGATTTCACGACACTAAATTTAAAACTGCTCTATAAAGAAGAAACTAATAGGAAAAAATTAAAACAAACATCCTCTTTTCTGAGGCTTTCTGGACAAGCATTTGGCATATTCTTGTATGTACCTTTTTCACCAAGAGAGGATTATCTAAGCGAGAAGGATTCCCCGTACCCAGGGTTGTCACTAGAATTTAGAGTAACTGGCTGTTTGATAGAAAGTAGCCGGCTAAATTACTTCCATGCGAAGCGCCGAGTCTCCTAGGGGGGTCCGGGGGCATGCCCCCCCGGAAAATTTTGAAATTGTACAGTTGCTCAGATGTGATTTCCTGCAATCTGGGGCACATTCTCAATGGAAATGTTCATATCTATATTGAGGTAAAATTCAGTCAAAAAAATGGTTGATCTTTGTTGTTTGAAAAATTTTATGCAAATGCAAGGTTCCGGTTTGTAGTCAAATTTATCGCGCGTGACGTATTAAAAATTCACGGCACATTTCGCATTCACGTTTCAACAGTAAATGTTGCAAAAATTTCATATGCTTTCGTTGCTGTATTAAAACCAGAACAAGTTTAATTCACCGCTTTACGATATCTTTCGCAAATCTTTTAGTAAACGGAGATAAACATCTCGAATTACCAGACATTTTGTCGTCCAATTAATCGTGTGTAAACACCGAGTTTCGATCTTGCGAAATCACATTTGCGTTTTTCTTTCAAGAGAAGAAATAAAAGAAAGATAAAAGTTTCATATGCTTACATAAAGTAAATCAAAACAAGTTTCATTGATGATTCGATAAACAAAACAAACTAAAACAGCCGCTAGACTTATTTACTTCTGACCACATGTTGTGTACAAATTAAAATATTTTCGGATGAAGTTTATTTTCGCAAGCGTTTGCGTCTTCTTCGATTGAATAGCACAAAAATATTACGACAAAAAAGGCAAAAAAAGTGTTTGACTTTTCCTAGATCCTCACTTTCGAACAGCTGTTGACGAGTTTATCATGTAGAGAGCCTGATCGCTTTCTTCCACCCGAAAAATTCAACACGCCGAGATCTAGCACGTGCGTCACGCAATTTACCGCGAAAGTGAACAATACATCACATCATGTTTCGTCGAAATTTTACGATGAAGATGGCTTTCATTTTCATACTTTAATAAGAAACAGTGTCGCCAGATTAAAAGGCCTGTATATAGGATGCTTTGTGATTCGGTAAGGGAAAATATGAAATCAATAATTATGATTTTACTACAGTAGCCGGCGCAATGCGGCCTAACAGCCGGCGGAAATCCGCCGGCTACCGGCTTCTAATGACAACCCTGCCGGTACCCCATGATAATTTTTTGAATTCTATTAATAGTTTGCGTCATGCAGTGTAAGTTATTTTTATTTCCTTGTGATCGAGGCTCCGACATCACGTTACTCGAACTGACCAATCAGGCAGTACTCTTAAAATAGCTCAGCTGTGGACTGAAAGTTAAAAATAGATTTCTTAAAATTTTCATTGGAAGAGACCCATGTATGGGGGAATGCTTCTCTTAGATCATCCTCTCTTGGTTTCACGCAGAGGCAGCTGGATATTCCCTTCCCAGTCTGGCAACAAGAATACATTCCAGTAAATCGTCATTGTAATCAAACGGAATCTTGTGGACAAACAGTTTCTCTTTCATTTCTCGTCCCAGTACCCATCGCAAATCTTCGATAGAAATCCAACAAAGACGCCCGGTACCCAGGCCCCGTGGCACTCCCACGAGCCCACTGCAAAGCACGTGGTATCCAGGTTGGTTGGTCACCATGGATGTCACCCGGTGCCAGCGGATGCTGTTGTAGAGATGCGTACAACGTTTCATCCGGGATATAGGTGTCCTTTAAGTATTCAGTGAAGTCTTTCCCTATCTTGCTGTGAATTGCAAACTCGACAAATTCTCTTATGGCGACAATGTGCGTGGATCCTTTATAAAGTGCAATACGGTGTGGTGGCGGAGATTTTGGGATGCTTGAGTTATAAATGGCACTGCCTCTTAGTTTGAAGACGAACTTAGTTCGCCATTCATTGTGTTTAGGCATCGGGTAACTCTTTATACTGTTCAAGTTGTTAAGAGGCAGTCCGTGTAAAAACCGACCGGTCAATTTTCGGCGTAAAATGAATTTCTTTCATTTTCTCCACAGAACTCAAACATCATGTCTAAAGTACAAAAATCGTATTTGTTTCGTTTCGTTTGTTTTAATACTTGAGTTTGACCGTTTCTTCCGAAGCGACCATAGATCAAACAAATCCGTCATTTGTAACACTGATTTTGGCCTGAAACTCGACGTACCGTATGATACCTTAGATTTAACACAGCAAGCTTATATTTATGTCGAAATTAATATCAGTAAAGAACTTTGTTTTAAGCATTAAATTAACTTGTTTCATATCGCATAAAATTAGTTATGATTTTTTTCGTACACTCTCATATCGCTGTTACGCGCGCCATTGGCGAGGTGTCTCCATAAAAATCGAAAATTCCCAAAAGTGGGACCTGATCTAAAATCAACTCTCTAATATTTCATTAGACCAAGGTCTGGTCTTCAAATATCTGAAATAAAATTTGTGGGCACTCGTCATATAACACTATAAAAACTTGCATCAAATTCACAAAAATTGCAAATTTCATTATCATTCGGTGATTTATAGGCTGGATTTATTTCCTTCATTTTGCATTTAAAAACATTTGAAACCAATCACAGATTGAAAAATAGACCATATAACAGTCCAGACCTGAAAACATTTATAAAACTAACCTGAATTATGTACAAAGTCTTCCTACTGCACACCTTCTTTTCCAACCATTGGATCGTTGTGTATGATCAGGCAACACCCGGAGCGAAACAGCATCATGATTCCGTTCACCGAATCCGCCAAAAGCCCAACTTTAATATGTTCGCCCATTGATATGTGAAGATTGATCGACAGAAGCCTGATGGTATTCATGGTGCAAAATAACTGCAGCTAGTTCACGAAATATAAAGTCCGTTAAGTGTTGTTATCGCTGGGTAAATCCAGTGCTCTTGTGCTGTCGTTCAGTTTGTAACTTTTTGCAGAGAACCGTTCCAATGTAAACAAAGTCCTTCGTAAATCCTCATGTATAATGTCCTTAAAACACTGATCAATCAAGCAAATACTGCACAAAGGCTCTGGACTTCGATTCATTATCGGCACATGCAGTACAGAGTCTACAGAGGAAGTACAACAACAAGTTGACAACCTTCACCTGATTTGATTGACCGCTGACCTTTTCGGGACTCGTGACTCGGACTCGCGGACTCGTGCGTGACAGCGGGGAGGTGCGAAGGCCTTTTTTTGGTTTGAAGTTAGCTATCTGGGGAGTTTTTTGGGGTACGAGGCGTTTTATCGACCAAATACGCCGGTATTTAGGTTTGTAATTCTTCATTTCTTTGATTTGTTTTTATAAAAGTAAATTCGTGAACATCGATGGTACAGACCATACAGCCTGAGACGGAAGTTAACCAAATTTTTCATTTTGTGTTTTTTGACTATACCATATTTTTAAAACATTTATTGTGTCGGTAGGACTGCTGTTACAACAGCAAAGGCAGTTTTTAGATGCAACGTCGCTCCCGATCCCTTTTGGGAATACACTCTTTTTTTTATATAAGAAACGTCTAATTTTTGAGCTGAGTCTGAGCCAAGACCGAATGTTCTTATTTTTTTGGCGATTTCAGCTATGGTATAGAATTTCACAAAAAAAGATTCGAACGTTACCATGAAAATGTATTTACACTTTTATGTGATAGAAATTTATGTTGTTACTATAAAAATTGCGCATTCAAGTATTTTGAGCTGATTTGAACTGTTTATTCACTGATATATTTGAAATGTTACATTGTATTGAGAGCTCGATGCAAGAAACAAGTGAATAAAAATGTTCTTAGCTAAGTATCAACCTGGTTATGTTCTTAGCATGTTCTTAAAATTTTGGTCAATCTCAGTCTCAACGTTCTTATAAAAAAGGTTCTTATAAAAAAAAAAGAGTGTATATATACCGCTTAGCGATGCCTTGCAACGATGGGTGGCCCACAGGAATGGATTACGAGTGTTCTAAAACTCATCATTACACTCTATCAGAGGAATAGAGTCACGTCTACTTCTACTAGCACTACAATGTCTCTTCACAAGTGAATAGAGAGAGCAATTTCTAACACAAATTTTCGCTGTCACGCACGAGTCCTGTCACGAAAAGGTCAGCGGTCACTCAAATCAGGCGGTGCTAGAAAATGGTTTTCAGTTAACTTGTTGTTTTTAATACTTGTGCCGATAATGAATCGAAGTCCCGAGCCTTTGTGCAGTATTTGCTTCATTGATCAATGTTTTAAGGACATTATCCATAAGGATTAACGAAGGACTTCGTTTACATATGGAACGGTTCTCTGCAAAAAGTTACAAACTGAACGACAGCACAAGAGCACTGGATTTACCCAGCGATAACAACACTTAACGGACTTTATATTTCGTGAACTAGCTGCAGTTATTTTGCACCATGAATACCATCAGGCTTCTGTCGATCAATCTTCACATATCAATGGGCGAACATATTAAAGTTGGGCTTTTGGCGGATTCGGTGAACGGAATCATGATGCTGTTTCGCTCCGGGTGTTGCCTGATCATACACAACGATCCAATGGTTGGAAAAGAAGGTGTGCAGTAGGAAGACTTTGTACATAATTCAGGTTAGTTTTATAAATGTTTTCAGGTCTGGACTGTTATATGGTCTATTTTTCAATCTGTGATTGGTTTCAAATGTTTTTAAATGCAAATGAAGGAAATAAATCCAGCATATAAATCACCGAATGATAATGAAATTTGCAATTTTTGTGAATTTGATGCAAGTTTTTATAGTGTTATATGACGAGTGCCCACAAATTTTATTTCAGATATTTGAAGACCAGACCTTGGTCTAATGACATATTAGAGAGTTGATTTTAGATCAGGTCCCACTTTTGGGAATTTTCGATTTTTATGGAGACACCTCGCCAATGGCGCGCGTAACAGCGATATGAGAGTGTACGAAAAAAAATCATAACTAATTTTATGCGATATGAAACAAGTTAATTTAATGCTTAAAACAAAGTTCTTTACTGATATTAATTTCGACATAAATATAAGATTGCTGTGTTAAATCTAAGGTATCATACGGTACGTCGAGTTTCAGGCCAAAATCAGTGTTACAAATGACGGATTTGTTTGATCTATGGTCGCTTCGGAAGAAACGGTCAAACTCAAGTATTAAAACAAACGAAACGAAACAAATACGATTTTTGTACTTTAGACATGATGTTTGAGTTCTGTGGAGAAAATGAAAGAAATTCATTTTCCGCCGAAAATTGACCGGTCGGTTTTTACACGGACTGCCTCTTAAGTCTTTGTAATGCTATCACAATTTGCTTGTTATCGTACAGTGGAAAATCCTGTCCAACTAAAAACTAATATAATACTTCCATTGTATACATGATTCCAATAACTCCTTCATGCACTTGATTTGAGCTTGAACCAATGAAAAATGTCCCCAAACAACGTCAGAACTAGTTCTCGCGATAAAAACGTTTGGTAAACAGCGAATGATAGCCTCTACTGCTCTATGGAATAGTTTTGAAGATGTTTTATCAATGTGAATGCAGTAGACATTGTTGGGCGTGTAGATAGCTTGAAGCAGGCGTCCTAGCAGACGAGCCCCTTTGTGAACTGTGATTCCAAAAGCGATTGGCAACTGCTTTTCTTGTTTCGATACAGGCGGGGTGAATAAAGCGAGTCTGTAAAACATGGCGGCAAGTCTCAGTTGGCTTGTAGGTGTTAAGAACTGATCAGAGTCATTTGACGGGAAGGGAGTGGTTTATTTTCAATTCGCCAGAGATCAGACTTGTACATCGCTTTCTCTTCAATGCCTGCAACGAGCAATGAGTAAAATATTTGGAATTGATGACGTCATTTTCGTGCGCATAATAAATTAGCGCGATTAAATTTACAGCTCATCGACCGACCGAGTGAAAATTTGTCCACCAAATGCAATAACTCGTTCATTGCTTTCGCATTCACGAGTTAAAAACGAAAGTCAAATTTTATTTGCAACATTCAAAAACATTACTTACAATCTGATTATTACCCTATTAAAATATATGATTACTTGCTCTATTTACATTTCATGCATTACATTTAAGACAAAATTTTCAAGCAAGCAACCGTGGACGACAATCCTGCTGGTGTACGTTGGATCAACAAGTGATCTAATCGGCTAAATATACTGTAGAAGCAGAGACCGATACAACGTAGATTTTTAAGTTTTTTAAGTACTATATTTCGACTGGCCAAACCAGTTCTTCTTCAGGTACAATGAGGAAATTTTACATTGATATATAGTAGCTACTAACAGTTTTTGCGTAATAACGGAAATACGTCAGAGAGATAACATAGATTGACAGTAAACCTAAACCTACTACAGTCGCTGAACACTTTCTCTCCTCTCCTAATCACACTGCTAACGACATGCAATTAATCCCCATTACATTTAAAGCTGTCAATTATCCAAATGATTATGGCCGCATCCAAGGCGGAAACCTATTTTGGCTAAAAAATACCACTCAAGGCGGACACTAGAAATTCAAATTTGTGCACAATATAAATCAACCGATATCACATACTGTATTGACGTTTTTGCAGTAATCGGGACTGATCTTGTCCCAGTTCTGACGTCACGGATTTCTAGTGCCAGGCTACACTCAAACTCTCTGTGCGCAGTTTGTATTTCGCTGGACAGTTTTCATCCTTTTTTCAAATTTCGATAAATTAACAAATATTAATAAATGAAAGCGAAGGCCTGTTTAAATTACATTTAAGATACTGAACCCCTAGTCCCCTTCCATCTCGTGACAACCAAAAATTTGCGTGTTTTCTACGTCACACCCGTCGGACCCTAAGAGAAAAGTGGGACTGCAAGCAGTCTTCCCTAACAGCGGGCTATATCTCGCAGAACGCTGTTTGACTTTTTGTTGTAAAAAAAGCAGGCTTTCAAAATGTGTAAACAACACAGACATTTTGAGCGGAAAATGTTTGCCGGGCGAGCGAGCGACCGCCTGCTGACTTTGTTTTTATTTCGAGCCGGCCGGCACCCTCGCCCGCTCGCGCGAAACTAGACTTTCTCAAATTCCGTTTTGGGTTTTGTCAGTCAGGCGGAAAACTTCTCGCGACGTTCGACGCTCGGTTTCGCGACTTCGTCGCTCAAAAGTCGACTTGTGGCAACCAAGAACGAAACCCAAGAGAGCCTCTGGAGCCTGCTCGCAGGCTACTCGCTCTGATCTGAAGGGCCAGAACTGGACTGTATGTGTTTTGGCTATTTGCGGCTTACTTCGGCTCAGTAATTTTTCTCCTGGCACGCTATGCGAGTCATTTGAGTATTTTTTCCTCTTTATATTCATTTTGGGACTTGTACAAGCTTCGAAAGGGAAACAATGAAATTAATAAATAATTTCAGTCGTCAGTGGCAACTTTGAATAATTAATGCGAATAAACATATGATTGGTCCAAAGTGACATCACCAGCTAAGGATACGTGCTCTGTGATTGGCTACCGCTGACGTAAATGCAAAATTTAGCACAACTATTGCACCACCAAACATTGAAATACTGCAATACTCGAGTGAAAAATTTCATCTTTCCTTTCCAAGTTCCTCGCAAGTAAACGAGGGGATTCCGCTACTTCACTGGGTTGGCCGAGGCTTAATTCGACAGCGTTGGCGCCGAATTTTTACAAGTCGGCGTTCGAAAGAATTTCCACAAAGTTCACCGCCTAGCACACGACGGCAGATTCGACACTCAACTCTTCATCAACAAATTTGAAATGCAAGATTACGTCGACAGTTCCAACATCTCAAACCATCATGGCCTTCCCTTACAATTGCCAACCCTTGCCTCGAAAAAATCGAGCGCCCAAGCAGCTGCTTGATCGAGGTAAAGGAGAACATTCTATACACGATCGAAGCGAACAAGGATACGGAAACTACCCACATGGAAAACGAAAACCCCTACACTGAGTACCAGTGGCCTGTTTGATGATCTAGGTAAGTGTCTACAGAATTTCACATTACAAAGCAGTAATTCGTTCAAAAACCTCCATAATCATAGCATCACTTTGACGCTGAAAACCTCTCTGATATCAAAGTACATGTATTGAGAAAATTAGGGTTACTTGAAAGCTTGTTGGTTTCAAATAGAAGGAAAGGAATTCCACAGTTGTACATAAAATCGTATGCATTTTTTTCTCAAATCGAAGTAAAATTTCCTTCTGAAGTAAGCTTACGTTAAGCTAGTAAAGCTTAATGAAAGCTTAATTTACAACTTCCAAAGTTTTGATCTACTGTTGTTACATACATAAGCTTATACGTTGTTGTTTTTTTCTTGAGTTCTTTCTATACCTCGGGTTATTTCCTTGTACATTTGTGTTGTAAAGCAAACTGAATGGAATTGATTCATTTACAGATATACTGCATTGTTTGGAGGACACTGAAAGCTTGGACCAGATATGTCCTGACGAGGCGAAGTACCCACTTGGCCTCCTCGACGAGTTAAAACATCAAACCATTAGAGCCAGCAAGCATTCCGCTAGAAAGTTTACTGGACCTTGGTGAGTTGTCGAGCTGTCTGGACAATCCATTCTTTGAGCAGTTCATGGATCTCGACCAGCTGTTCCCAGAACTTCCCCTTCTCGACACTCTGACGCTGGGGTTTGAAGCAGAGCCGACCTTCCCAGTCGCCGCTTCAGACATCTGCCAATCAGATGTAGTGACAGAGCTGACTGGGAGGACTGGTGGTGAGTACATGGAAGTGCCTTCCCCTGGTAGTGAAATCATTGACGTGGTTTCACTTGAAAGCGACGCTGAGGTATCCTCGTCAACTGGTGACTTGTCTGACATAGCTCTCTCCCCGGAGAGTGTTGTGTCCATGGAAGAAGATGATCATGGTAGTCTTCCGCCAAGTGTTCAACGCATCCTTGACTGCGAGCAGGCAGAACCTGCTTCTGAAGAGATCACAGTTGTTCAAACATCAGATGCCTTGACTCTCTTGACACAAGAATTGACGCAGTCTTCTTTTTCGTATGCCAGTGAGTTTATCATAACTCCGTCAACAGAAAGGCAATTGGAAGAAGACTCTGCTGAAGATTTGTCAACAATCACAGTTGACATTGATGAACTCTTCTCTCTTTCTGATTCTCTTGGACTTGCAGACAGTTTAGTTTTTCCTAGTGTAAGTGATGTATGTAGTGAAAATATTGTAACCAGCTCTACATCTGAAATTTCTGTGCAAGCCCAACCTAAGCAGAAGAGAAAGAGATCATGTTCTTCAGAAAGCGCCAATTTGTCTGCGAAGAAAGTCAAGCGTGATGATGTTGACGAAGAGAGAGCCAGTCGGAGCCATGCAGACAAACGAACAGTGAGGAGATTGAAGAATAACGTTGCATCAAAACACGCCCGTGCTTCCAGGCGGCAGAAAGAACAAGATCTGTTCCAGCAAGAAGAGGAATTGGAGCGAAGCAATGCAGAGTTGCGAAAGCAACTGGAAGATCTCCAGCAGCTTACAACAATGCTAAGGAAAGTTCTTGTTGAAAAATTAAGTGGGGGGACTTGTCCAGTGTAAAATAAAATAGAAAGTTTGGTATTGATCATCATTTTGCTTCCCATGTCGGCATTCATAGCCAATAGGGTTCAGGTCAGCTCATAATCACATTTGTATTTACTCTCAATATTTATACCAGTATATTAGCATTTCATAACCTTTGTGATTTTAGTTCAACTTTTAAAATATTGTCCATTGTACTGTAACCAGGGCATTAACAGGAATAAACAAGTTGACGATGTACATGCTTTCTCATTGTTATTACTATTATCAGAAATAGTTCCAGAAACACAAGTGGAAGTTTGTGATAACTTGAAATGTTGTGGAAACACTCGCCTTTGGCTTGTGTGAACACAGATGTTTTGGATTTTCACTCGTGTTTCTACATTATAGAATTATTTTAGAACATAACTGAAATATTTTCAGTGGCCATATTATTGTAACCAAACAATGAAATTGATCTCCTTTGGGTAATGAGTTTTTTTTGTTATGCAAAAGTTTGAGAACACCTACTGTATTGGCTGCCATGAAAATATTTCAGTTATTTTCTAAAAGAAATGGAAAACATTAACTTTTCCAACATTAATAATTAATAATAATTGCGGCACTAAGTAAAACAATGCGACAGCTGCTGTGTATCACTGTTAAACAAATGCAACATAATTTTATCCTAAATCAATGGGACAATATCAAAGTGTTTTGACATCCGTCTATGATTTCGTAATAAATTGGGTTTTTTTTTGGGGGGGGGGGGGGGGGAAGGGGGGTTAATAGAGCTTTATGGTATTGTTTACAGACGTTAGTGGACACTCTAGTACTGAGCAACAGAGAAAGAGATAAAAATTCCAGTACAACAAATTATTTTGTATTATGGCAAATAATTTTATCCACATCATTTATGAGGTCACTGTTGTTACAAAATAATAATTAATTTTATTTTTGGCATAATAATAATATTATTTATAACATTCCATAACTGTAACAATCTGATGATGAAAATGCACTTCTATTATAATTATTAATTTTACTCTGGAACAAATAGGCCCTTTGTTTAATACTGATGTTTTATAATTTTGATGGCCTTTGTCCCAACAAAACAATGTCCTTCTGGCAGGACATGGGATTTCCTTGCAACAAAAACTGTCCAAGTATATCATAAAATAATTTATTATTATTGATACACTCTTTTTTTACATAATACATGTATGTCAACAATATAATGGCTTCAGATCTTTATAATGGCTTTATCATGAAGAGCCAAAGTGGCTTCTGTCAATGAAATTGAAAGATAAATCTCTACATCTGTAGGGCTTTCTTCCTTTGTATAAATTTCCCAATATTCCAATCAGTGTGTGGAACCATGTAGTGTCCGTTGAAGACGCACAGAATAGTCATTTTGTCTTTGTACGTCAAGTCTGGCAATAACTGAAACAAGACAAAAAATATTTTTACTGTACATGTAATTGATGGTTTTGTTAGATACATTTGTTTGATATGTTACACGGGAAACTGTGCACACCCTTCCAGGGCGTACAATATTGATCAGTAGAAGGGGTGGCGAATGGTCTATCAAAAATAATGAATCTCGGCAAATTTAAGCCGAGTCTCTGAATCTCGGTGCTTAAAAAAAGCGTCTCGGAATCTCGGGCTCGCCAGAAAATAGGACGGTCTCGGAGTCTCGAATTTTGAATCTCGCAAATGCAGCTTCTTTTACACTCTATTTTCTCGGAGTTTTGGATCACTGCGTCTCGGGCTCGGATTTTTGGAGCGCCAAGTCTCGCGCTCGGATTTTTAAACCAGGGTCTCTGCGTCTTGGCAAGTCTCGATTTTACCATTCGCCACCCCTAGTAGAGCCAATCAGATGGCAAATTTGCCAATTGACAGTCAATGAGTTTAGCTAATAATTATTATTTTTATTGTTTACATGGTACTCAGCCTCATCCAATAATGTGGCGGGGGGGGGGGGGGGGGGGGGATAGGGGAGCAGAACCCGGGAATAAAGAGGGCGGGAATTCTACAGGAGGCAGGAGAGAAGACAGGGCGGGAAGCAGGAATCTCAAGGCGGCGGAAACTGGAAGAAATAGGAATTTTTTTTTGAACATTGCATAATATTTTTCAATAGAAAAAGCACGAAGAGGTGGGAAGTAGGAAGATCAGACAGTCCCCCCTCCCCCTGACCCCCACAATAATAATATGGTTGTTGATTTCCATACCTTAGGAGTTATTAGGAAATATTGTGAGGTGTTTGGCCGACAAGCTGTTTCCACCACAAGTTCAAACACTCTCCTCTCATTGTTGGGATCCATGCCCTGAAAAGGAAATTTTAAACTTTTATTAATTTTCCTTCAAGTGATCATCACCTTATCAATATCATTGTTAAACAGGCAGTAGATGAGAAATAAGCTGAGGGGCTTACAACCAGGAGGGAGGCCGGATCGAGTGCGTCCGGGCTTGAGCCATGGCCATTGTGTTGTGTTCTTGGGCAAGATACTTAACTCTCACATTGCCTCTCTCCACCCAGGAGTTAATGGGGTACTCTTAAATTGTCAAGAGCAAACTGACAAAAATACTGGGGGAGTTACATGTGATGGACTAGCATCCCATCCAGGGGAGTAGTGATACTCCCAGTCACTGCATGCTGTGGAAACCGGAGTTAAGTGCTGGCATGATAAGCCACTCGAAGGCTCGATTACCAGCAGCTGTTCAAGAAAATGAACCCATGCTCCCCCTCCCTTGGGGAGGAACGAAGACCAGACATGAGAGAGTGGCGGAAATCGAGCCTACTTCTTACCTTGAGGAGTCGAGAGGTAGCCTGAAGCTGCCCTTGTAGACTTAACCTTAACCTTGATTAAGTAACACTGGTTATCTACAGTACCTGGTTGATCTCATCCACCACTCTGAAGGGACATTTAGTAAGTTCCTGCAGGGCCATCAGATACAACATGGTCGACACACTCCGCTCTCCACCACTCTGATGGAATGGAGTTAAAACATGGAGACTGTCTTTTGAGCGGAATTTCACCTTGATCTGAATGCCATATTTATCAAAGTTATTTTCACCCTGTCAGATAAAGGAGAGTAGACAAGTTAATAAGTAATGTGGCTATTAATTATTTAAGGTGCGATTAGGGAATCTGTGTTTTGTTTCCTTTTAGCAAAACTACAGTTCTCGTCAAAAGTCCAACGGCGCTTAACAAAATACCACCCAGTGGCAAAGCCTCTTGAAGCGAGAAGTCATTCTTCAATTTTCCAAACACCCAACCCCTCTGCCCCCCGAACAATGTTGAAATATTATGGATAAAGCTTGACACTGTATTGGCGGAGGTGGGGGGGGGGGGGGGGGGGGGGGAAGTGAAGACACACCATTTGAAGTGTCCCAAGACTTTTGACAAGTTATAATAATAATTATGATAATAATAATAATTGATAATAATTATTATTGTTGATCTAATTTTAGTAAATTAATGGAATGAACCAACCAAAACCAGAAGTATCTGGACCAACCCTAAATGAGTAGAAAATTAATGAGATTGGCTACGTACATGTGTACCTACATGTACATTGTACATGACAGACAAGGAAACTAGACAAACCTGTTCTGATGACAGAGCCACTTCTCCAGCACAGCCCATCATCCTGAAGAACTCACCATACTTGTCATTGATGCGTGAAACCAATTCTTGTAGAGGCCGTCAGCCAGCTTGAAAATCAGTCAACATTGGTTAGTAATGATTCATTACACAGGGCTGTCATTAAGCTTTGAAGCAGCCGGCTACACAAGGAAAGTAGCTGGTCAAATACTCCAGATGGCCTGCCGTGGCTACCGTTCAAACTTTGAGTAGCCAGCCATCTTCACTGCAGTTGGCGGCTACTAATGACAGCCCTGATTACAATAATTAATGGCTATAAAATTATGAAGATCACAATGGATAAGAACTGCCCTGGTTAAAGCCAGCTGGAGGGAGATTGAGACAGACCTACTGTGGTTGCAGGGGACCGGGCTTATAAATAAATTGTGCATATAAATTATATAGTAATACACACATGCATGCAAAAGGTTGCTGACGAGGCCACAAGGCCTCTGGTGGTCTATTCAAAGAAAAAAACACTTCCTCTCTGACATCCACTGGTCAGGTATTAAGATCTCAAAATCCCTTGCATGAAAAATGGTGTGTTAACATTTGTGCAGGACCTTTTGAAGCAGGGGACCCCAGCACTTTTTTTACTGCTCACACTATGCACATCTACATAACCATTGTACATGTACCTTTCTTTGAGTTTTGTCATTTCTCTTTGTTCTTTCTCCAAATCTTTCTCCTGTCCTTCAACCTACAGCAACATCAGTAAACATGATCCGGAATTAAAATTAATTTCCGGAAGACTCAATGAAATAAATTAGTTTTCTAACTAATAATTTATTATTTAACATGAACATGAAACAAAGAACTGGCTAGATGCATGCAGTAGTCAAGTTACATGTAGTCAACATACAGTAATCATTAGTGTATGCTGACTACATAATTTTTCATCATTATGAAAACTTGAAACTCTCTGAATTTACCACAATAATGAAATACAGGTTCTGCAGTTGGGAACCACTTTCCTTCAACTTTTTAACTGTAAAAATACAACATTATTTTTATTAAGACCACATTACCTGTCCATTAAGTTCACTAATTTCTTTTTGCGTCTTTCATACTCTTTCACAACCTACAAAAATACATGTAACATAATAAGTGCATGTATTAGATGATCATATTTGTTAATAAATTCTCATCACCTGTCTGAATGACAATGTATTGATATTGTAACGAGAAATCAGATGACAATCACTTTTTTTGTAATCAAAATCATTGTTAAAATATTACAGTGAAGATGATGCTACCGTTGCCACTCAACAAAGTTTTTGATTAATTTTTGACATATTTTTGACAACTTTTTGACAACTTTCGGATGGGTTCCGTTTGACTTTACCAATCAAAATCCAAGGAGTGTTGGAGGCGGAGTCGTGAAATTTTAATGGTTTTAGTTTCTAGTCTAGTTCAAATGTGGCGCCACAAAACGGAACCCATCAACGTTGTCAAAGTTGTCAAAAACTTTGTCTAGTGGCAACGGTAGCGTCATCTTCACTGTAACTAAAGAAAGTGTAACCAGTTACAATACAAGTACGTACCTGTGGATTGCTCTGATATTGACACTCTATTCTGGCCTTCTCATCATGAATCATCTCATCAATTTCTTCCAGTGTATCAGGGTACAGTTTAAATGCCTTTGAAATAGAACCAAAAAGTTTCACTTCCATACATTCCATGAAATTGTGGAGGCAAACAATAATGTAGATATTATGCATCATTATTATAATTATGTATAACAAAGTGACCAACCTCTTTGAGTTCATCAGGTATATCGGCACCATCAGGAATTCCAGTTTTCTCATGGGCAACCTTTTTCAGGTCTTTGGCCAATTTCTTGTGTGTTTCTAGTGTGTTGTTAATTCTCAGATATTCGGCCTGAAAGGATATTCAACAAACGTCATCAATTCATACTATTTCATGTACAGTGTACATACAGTTGAAGCTCTCTGAGCGGACACTCATAAGCGGACAACTCTACCTACGGCCGCCTGACAAAACCCCGTTTGAACTCTAGCTCATACAAACTCTGTATTTACACATTCCTGTAAGCGGCCAGCTCCAGTTGCGGACACTTTTTCTGCTTCCAAAGGGGTGTCCGCTTACGGGAGCTTCATTTCAGAGGCAACTGTAGACACAATGATTTGCTGGTCATCTGCATGCAAATCATCTACTAGATACACGTATCATGCCTCTCACAGTTGACTATTTACAAAGCATGGTCGAGGGGTTGTACTTGTGATCCAGCTAGTGGCAGGGTGGGGTGGGGTGGGAAGATCTTGAACCCAGGAACTCTGGATTAGAAGACTGCCACCCTAAGCCCATACTACCTCCCCTTCATGTTGACATGTTGTATTCACTTATCAAAGAGACGCACCTCTAGTATGGTTAGCTGTTGAGATGATTCACGGAACATCTCCTCCACTTTAGATTTCTCGATAGTTGTCTGTACTTGCTGTAGACTCTGTGTTATTCTTTCCTTTGCAACTTTAGTGCATTCCTGTCATGATAAGCAAAGTTTAATTAATTAGAGAGTTGAGAAAAATCCTTACAATGTATCATAATTTTTTATACACAAAGAGGCTTACATGTAATTCAAATAATTTTCAGAAATAAGGGCAATAATAAATTGTGCAGAGTGTAGAGTATCAGATTACATGTATGAATCTTGAGTATTACACATAATATTTGGCCTATAATTAAATTTTATAAAAGGTAGTCGTCTTAGGCCAAGCAACTAGGAGTATCTTTAATAAATAATTTTATTAATGAGCATACTCGAACCTGCGATGTACACTGAAGGGCATAAGCATCATAACTTGATAATGTACACTACTCATGATGCATGTGTTAGTCATGTGACATTATCAAGCAATAATGAACTCGATCAATCATAGCATGCAATTCCTGAAACTTTTTATAAAATAAAATAATTTATAAAAAAATATATAAAATATTATTAATATCAGGGTTGTCACTAGAAGCCGGTAGCCGGCGGATTTCCGCCGGCTGTCAGGCCGCATTGCGCCGGCTACTGTCGAAATAATTTAATCATAATTATTGATTTCATATTTTCCCTTACCGAATCACAAAGCATCCTATATACAGGCCTTTTAATCTGGCGACACTGTTTCTTATTAAAGTATGAAAATAAAAGCCATCTCGTGAAGTAGGATCAACGAAACATGATGTGATGTATTGTTCACTTTCGCGGTAAATTGCGTGACGCACGTGCTAGATCTCGGCGTGTTGAATATTTCGGCGAAGCAAGATGGAAGGTGGAAGAAAGCGATCAGGCTCTCTACATGATAAACTCGTCAACAGCTGTTTCGAAAGTGAGGATCTAGGAGAAGTCAAACACTTTATTTGCCTTTTTTGTCGTAATATTTTTGTGCTATTCAATCGAAGAAGACGCAAACGCTTCCGAAAATAAACTTAATCCGAAAATATTTTAATTTGTACACAACATGTGGTCAGAAGTAAAGAAGTCTAGCAGCTGTTTTAGTTTGTTTTGTTTATCGAATCATCAATGAAACTTGTTTTGATTTACTTTATGTAAGCATATGAAACTTTTATCTTTCTTTTATTCCTTCTCTTGAAAGAAAAAACGCAAATGTGATTTCGCAAGATCGAAACTCGGTGTTTACACACGGTTAATTGGACGACAAAATGTCTGGTAATTCGAGATGTTTATCTCCGTTTACTAAAAGATTTGCGAAAGATACCGTAAAGCGGTGAATTAAACTTGTTCTGGTTTTAATACAGCAACGAAAGCATATGAAAGTTTTGCAACATTTACAGTTTAAAAAGCCAAACTTTACTGTTGAAACGTGAATGCGAAATGTGCCGTGAATTTTTAATACGTCACGCGCGATAAATTTGACTACAAACCGGAACCTTGCATTTGCATAAAATTTTTCAAACAACAAAGATCAACCATTTTTTTGACTGAATTTTACCTCAATATAGATATGAACATTTCCATTGAGAATGTGCATCTCAATCAAAATCTGAAATCACATCTGAGCAACCGGACCCCCCTAGGAGGCTCGGCGCTTCGCGTCTCGTTAACCACGCTTCGCATGGAAGTAATTTAGCCGGCTACTTTCTATCAAACAGCCAGTTACTCTAAATTCTAGTGACAACCCTGAATATACAGCATTATTAAAATTCTAGTGGATGACTCTTACACGAACAGAATCTTTGTAATCAACAGCCAGTTGAGCTCTCTGCTGGTTAATTCCGACGATCTGTTGCCGTATTTTTTCTGACTTTCCCTCCAGGTCTGGCGTTGCCTTCTGCATTGTTTCCAGGTTCTTTTGTTTGGCTTCTAATTGGTTCTCAAGATTTCTTCTTCTTTGTGTTTGTGACGACAGTTCTTTCTGTTGAGAGTATAATTAAAGTAATAGTACAGTGAACTCTCTCTAAGGTGGACACCCTCGGAACCAGCTCTAGCTGTCCGCCTTAAAGAGGTGTCCGCCTTATACAGAGTTTCGTTACAAAAAAATAAGAGAAACTTGATTCAGTCGGGACCAGCCAACCATGCCCGCCTTAGAGAGGTGTCCGTCTTACAGTGGTGTCCGCTTTGAGAGAGAGTTGGCTGTATGGCTTTTGTGTAGCTTATCTAATGCTGTAGTAGATAAAGTCTGTTCCACATCTGTTCCAATGCTATGGATCGGAACCAGTGCTCAAGTATAAAATGGTCTCTTTAGTATGACGTGACTAGGAGCATTGCTACACCTATTTCCTTTCCTTTGAAAATTACATCATCTGTCACAAAATTAAATGTACATGCACAAGACCACTGTACCAACCTTTTCATTTCTCAGTGTCTCTTGTTCTTTCAATAAGTTCTTCTCCCTCTCACCCAACGTTTTGTACTCTTCATTTTTTTGCTGTATTTGTTGACTGATGTCCTGTAAAGTTAAAGGTTACATGGAAGTCTGTCTTCAAAACTAGTGACTTATCAGGCCAGCGGTTTCCATAGCATAAAGCGACTAGGAGTATCGTCACTCCCCTGGATGGGATGCTAGTGACAGTCTATCACAGTTTGCCACCAGCATTTTTGTCAGGTTGCCCTGACAATTTGCCGATACATGTACCTACATGTATTTACTATTTACTCCTGGGTGGAGAGAGGCATTGTCAGAGTTAGGTATGTTGCCCAAGAACACAACACAATGACCACGGCCAGGGTTCAAGCCCGGATAGCTCAATACGGAGTTGCTGCAATTGCAATGCGCTGACCATTAGATCACCATTCTACAATAAGGAAAAAACATACATGTAAATCAAACCCAAACACTGATGATTAAATCAAGAGTATATATGTAAGTACGTACATGTTGTTCCAATTCAAGTTGTTTTTTCTTTTCTGCATCAACAGCAATGTTAAACAACCTGGCATCTCTGGACATGAAAAACAAAATAATTGTTATAGTGTCTAATATACAGTTGAAAGGTCTTCAGTGGTGCACAAGAGGGTGTACTATACCTTATGTGATTGACCGCAGTCGACCTCTCTCTGTTACCATAAAGTGACCGTCTCACAGAGTACTAAAGAAAAAGAATAATATACAGTCATGTAAAATATAAAAATAAGAGTCTCTATACTTTCTTACTATACTTATAATAAATTACCTGGTTCAATACCTATGGTACAGTACCACTCGACGAGTGTATTGCAGCATAAAATAATTCATGCGTATACAGTATATTAATTTTTTTATACAGTAGTGCATGTACTTCACACCTCTGATCATAATATGCAATATGGTTTTACATGCATTTAGCCACTGAGAAGTTACAACTACATGTACATGTATAATGTTCTAAAATAAATATTTATGATCTGTCATGCATATCACACATGTCGCAAGTGTTGCATATTGGTTTCATTGTTCACTATTTTTGTCATTGATTATTGTGCGAAAGTCGGCTCCAAGTGATTTGTATTTTCTAGACTTGCAGTTTAGAAACTTTGTGTCCAGTATGCAGAGTATGGATAAAGGGTTAATAATTTATAATATAATTATATAAAGAACATGTAGTTTGTACTGTATCTCACCTTGGAAGTTGATGTATAAAAATTTGTAACACCTGATTCATCAATCACCTAAAACATTACGTTTACATTGATCAGTACAGGTATAACTAAACTGTCAGCTACAGAAAAGGTATCAAGACTCTGACCTGACTGATGTGTCAGGGCACGAAATTAACTTTTTTTTCCAGGAGCCATTTGGCTCCTAAATATTCCAAAGTGGTCGCCAACTCCAAAAAGTTAGTCGCCATTTTTTCCAATAAATTCAGCACCAGAGACACAATCCATTGGCATACATGACGTATTCAATGGTTTCCACACGGCTTGCAAAGCATTATAGGGCGTTTTTGTCTACTCAGTTGAGAGAAACTTTGTTGACGTTTTTTGGCCCATATTTCTCGTTATGAAAGCAAAACAAGACCAGAGAAATATTGTTTTATAACTTTAATCTATTGTGTGACTTTTTTATGGCAAAGTTAGAACTGAAAACTTCAGGTAAGATGTCATAATTCTAGTCCGTGTAGTCGCCAATTTGGCGACTAATTTTCAGGATTTGGTCGCCAATGTGGAAAACTTAGGCGCATTGGCGACTGTATCAGGCGCAATTTCGTGCCCTGTGTGTTGATCGTCAGCGGTTCGCTGACACACTATAATGTGAGGTAAAGTCCAATTCAATCCTAGTGTTGGATTGTTCGTAAAAATAGCAACAAGCCTTTTTTCCGTTGTCACGGGAATTGGGACAGCTTATCTGTCCCACCCAGGGAATTTGCTGTTTATAAAAATACCAATGAACCTCTGGTTGGCTTGGGGGGTTGTGTGTGTATTGGGGAGGGGGGGTGGATTGGACTGATGCATTGTACATGTAATACATATTATTACATGACGTATACGCATGTAGTTATGTAAACATACATGAATGAAATGAATAAAGCACATGTTAATCTCCAACCTTATCTGCATTCTTGGTCGTCCAATCATTTCCCAAAGGAATGTCATGAATACGGTTATTGTGGCAAAGATACCGCATCACATCATCGTGAGCAGTGAATAAGTCTTTCAAGTAACAGTAGAAACCCCATCGTCTGCATAAAAAAACCCAGAAAAGCTATAATTATTCTGTCTACATACAAGTACAGAGGAATCAACAAAAACTATATTAATAAACATTTGAAAACATTATGATTAAAAAGTACATCTACAGTACAGGCCAAAAATATAATAATTGTCTTGACAAACCCCAAATCTTTCATTGATCGTGATGGCTTGAAACTTTCTAGAGGTTCGTCTGGCGGAGCAACTGCATTCACCTTCAACCTTTGCTTGTCGCGCACCTGTCGAATAACATTATTATAAAAATTATTTTTATTGGTCTTAAAACATTTATTATGTATATACAGTGTAGCACCTACTGCTGTGGTGAAAATCGAATGGTCCCAAAAAATTAAACAAAAAGTACATTTTTTTTAATGAACATTGCAAATTAAGTACAATGTAATAAATAATAATAATAATGTACCTCAGCAAGAAAAAGCTTCAAATCTTCTCTGTTACTGCAGACAAATGCTCGGAGATCATTCTGGCTAATCAGGCTTTCAATAAATTTAGCGTCCTTTACATCCTTCATCTCAACCTGCCAAGCGACACAACAAGTTAATTTTGGAATAAAAATAATTATTGATATAATCAATCAATTTTCCCCTTTCTTTTGACTGGTTCAGAGACCACTAAGTAACTGCTACAATGACACTCCGCTAATGAGCATTAGTTACAGTGTACAGGTCATGCCAATTGCTGCAAATAATAATATTATGTTGATGTGCAGTACTATCCACCTCAGCAAAGACAGAGACAAAAAAAAGGCAGTGCGCAAACAAGCTCACTAATCGAATGATAATATCACAAAATATTGTTATTTGTCTGTGTCTCACAAATCTACCTTCAGCACTGACAAATAATAATTATTTGTCAGTGCTGAAGGTAGATTTAATTGTTAAATAAGTTCTCGCCACTGACAAATTAATCATTGAATTTTGCTCAATCTCGTCCAATATTATTATACATGTAATAGTACAAGAGCAACGTTATCATAGATTCTTGACCAAGGAATGCAAAAACTTACCTGGAGAAGGATAGGTTCATGGACAGGAGCTTGGAACAGGTGTTGATTATCTCTCAGCCACATCACAGCATTGTAAGTATCCTTATATCTATTCCGCAAATGTTCCAACCGACGATTCTTCATGTCTTCCAGCTTAGTTATTCTGCTTTTAATCTCTGTGTCAGAGTCAAATAATAATGTGTCAAAATCAAATAATAAGCTTGGGATTAACACCCCTCCCCCCCACTCATCTCCCTGCCCCTGAACACCCAACCCCAAGCTTTGCGAGGTTCTGCGAGTGCCATATATTACTAGTTAAAGCATCTAAGAAGAAGTGGGATGTAAGGGAAGTAACATGTACATGTACAGCATACAGTGTATGAAACAACATACAGTCAAACCTCCACTAATGGACACCTCCCGTAGGTGGACACCTCTCATAGTGGACACTTAGTCATGTTCCCAGCTACATATAAACACTGTATATTTAACTGCCCATAAGCAGACACATTTTCTGGTCCCGAGGGTGGCAGTCCGTTTACGGGAGGTTCGACTGTAGTTTTTTTTACTCTTAATTAATCTGTAATGGAGTCAGGAAGGTACAATGTACTGTACAGGGTACACATACTTGCGGGTAAATCCTCTCCTGCAAAAAATGTTTCTGTCTATGTTTATTGTACAGTAATGTACGTGAGAGGTAATGTTGCTCATCCCATGAACAAGGATGTTAGGGGATAAACTTTGGAAGGAGGAATAGGAGACTGCAAGTCAGGGTGAAATACAACAGTGCTCAGGACCTACAGGTACATGTAGTGCATGTATAGTGTATGTCTTAGCGTCACTACAGGAGCTGTAAAGGCCAAGTACAAGCTGGCAGGAACTCTGGCAGAAACCAACACAGAAAATTTGGATTTTGGAACACAGTGGGTGTCCAGTAAAATCAGTACTTTGTCTTGAAACAGATGTCTACACAGTCACCTTGAAACCTGCGCCTTTAAGTGATCTGCTTCATCTCTGGCTCCACGAGCTTGATTTTGAATGGTCATCACTTCACGGTTCTTCTGCCGAGCTTGGGTATTGATCTCATCAATACGAGGCTGGGACAATAAAAACAGAACACCAAATTAAATTATAAAATGTGACCTCTCACGCGGAAAACGTACACTAACGGCTTTCCGTTTTAAAACGGAATTCCGTTCACAAGCCGTTCACTAGCCGTTCCAAAAAAATTTGCATCCGTTCGAACGACTTGGGTCATCCGTTCAAAAAAAATATCTATCCGTTCGAACGGCTCGGGTCATCCGTTCAAAAAAAATCGCTATGATTAATGATTAATATCATTACCTCTCTCCTCCGCAGAGGCTCATATATGGGAGAATCAGCTGAACGAAGTGGGTGCAGGCGCGAGAAACCCGGAGAGAGCGACGGCGGGAGCCTCTGCCAGATACCACACCCAATATGGCCGCCATCCGGGGGAGGCAACTTTTTATCAGTGTTCCTCACCGGGGGTACGGTGGTGTATGTATAACTGCCGTATGTCAGTAAAATGGCGGCTGCATCAGAATCTGTTCGGAAGTTTATACGCGATGTACAAGTAGAGAACTAAAACTTTAGATGCATGGAAATCTGAATATGTTTTGTTGTGTTCTGATGGGTTGATCTACAGAATTCAACATTCTCGAGACCCGCCATGTGGCGATCAAGAAATTCAGGAAGCAAAGGATTCCCCGGCGACTGAAACTCTCAACAACCTATTAATTCTGTCCCAAAAGAAAAGAGAACAAGCTAGTAAGCTTAGTTTTCCGACTATGAAATGTGTTTTATTAATCTCTACGTGTTTAAAACGTCGAGTGCAAAACTTGCGATTCAAACCAAAAGCTGTAAGCTTATTAAGTTAAACTAAACGCTAAAATTAAACGAAATGCAACCAGCAGGAATTTAAGACCAAAAACACGAAATACAAGAAGAACATTTACCGTCAAGAGACATCTCTTGGAGCGAAAAGTCAAGCTCTTCCGCCATTGTTTCCAAAGAATAACACACTTGCAAGACCACCCCCCATGGGTTTCAGGAGGGTCTTCGCGATCAATTCGGAGACCAATATTTTGGCTTTTTTTCTAGTAAATATGAAACCTCGTCTTAAAAATAACGATCGCTAACTGTAGCAACATACCTAGCGCTGATTTTTGCCAAGTTTCAAGCTGTCAAATTTAGCGAGGGCTGAGAAATCGTCCAATGTACAAGAAAACGACAAAGATGTACAAGAAAACGACACAAATCTGGCAGAGGCTCGCCGCTTCGTCGGATCCGCCAGTTACTTGCGCCTGCACACACCACGTTCAGCGGATTTCTCCTAAAACCCCATTGAGCCTCTGCGGAGGAGAGAGTATCATTACAGTGTACATTGTATTCAAAAGGGCTGGGTAAAGGGGACATTGTTAATTTTTTGCTTCAAATCTTATTGAAACTACAATCCTTGCCATCCTACATATAAATGAAGGGCATGCTGGAATAAGGGCATAATTAACAATAGAATTCTATTGTCGTTATGCCCTTATTCCAGCACACCCTTCAAATGCAATCAAAAAAGGATTCCCTCCATTCTCGTAGCCAGATCCTCTGTTTCTTTTGGTCACGTGGTTGGCGAAACAGAGGCTCTGGTCTCAGCCGTTATCAGATGTCCGAAAATTCCGGACATCCATTCATTAATTTGTGTTGCGCAATCATTTTTTGTCAGCCAATGAAAAAATTTGATTTTTTCCTTGCGACCAGGGCTACTCGTTTCCGGCGCAAAGAAAAGAAACAAGGAGCTCTGGGAACAAGGATGGATTTCCTCCTTTCCCCTAAACAATGTTGAATAGCAGACATCCAACCAGGCATGGATGACAACATTGTTATAGGGGGAGAGGGGAGGGGGGAGGGGGGAGGGGAGGGTAGTGAAGGGAGAAAATTTTCCAGTATCCCAAGACTATTGTCTTGAATTGTAGTTTTGAAAAACCTCAGCCAGATCTTCCACTAGTCGCAGGGTGGTTTCAAAAATAGATGATTGTTATTAAAGTTTTGGAAGTCCATACCTGTAAATCTGCTGGGTCTGGCAGATTATCCAGTTCATTCTGATATCCCTGTATAGCTCTCTCCACATCACTCATCCTAAACATTATGCAACTTCTTAGCATACAGTGTACATGATTGTATATAATTATTGTATGTTTTATACAAAGTACAGTGGAACCCTGCTTTACGGACACTCGTCAATACGGACACCCGCTTATTACGGACAGTTTTGTTTGTCCCGACAACACATATTTTCTCTTATATCAGCCCGCTTAATACGCAGACCCGGATAATACGGACACTTTTTCATGTCCCTTTGGTGTCCGTATTAACCGGGTTCCACTGTACACTTAGCTACATGTACACTGTAGTTTATAGTTAACACAAAATCAATGGATTTACCGTTTTTGCCTCTTCTTCTCCTCATCCTTTAAATCTTTCAATTCCCCCTGTAGTTCTTCAATCTACGATCAATGCATAACAAAATTAATTCGATGGAGCTTCAAAATTATATCATTGATTATAAATATTGAAAAACTATAAAATACAAAACGGTCAGCTTGAGTAAAGTGATGTTGGAGCCTTGAACAGAATGAAACTAACTTTTTTTTTAAGGGCACCACACATGTACAGTGACGCATGTACATAATTATTATACAGTTTGTATGTACATCATCATGTACATGTACAGCCTTCCTTGTAAAATGCTCAATGATTGTGGTTGCTGAAGTACTACTGTACCTTATCTCCTTTCTTCTCAATCTGTTCACTCTTTGATTTGGCTTTTTTCAACACATCATTACCTTTCTGCATCTGTGAAAATGAAACAAAAGTTAGGACCAAAAAGGGACATTAGTGCACAGTCATTGCACAGTCCTTTCTTCACGTCACTGAATTTCCCTTGAACTTCCAGATTTCTACAGATTTGGGCACACTTTTGGGCTCCTACACTGTAGCTGTAACCACATAAGTAATATTAATACCAGTATAAAAATTAACAAATAATACAGTGTACACGTAAGTGCACTTACTAGCTCTCTGGTAGAGTCTTCCAGCTCTCTGACTTTCTTTGTTACTTCATCAAGGCGTCGTTGCATCGGTGCATTTTGCTTCCTGATTTCGTCCAGTCTTTTCTTCACTTTATCCTTCTCACTTTTGATTTCCACAAAACCTTTTACGGGCTGCCTCATATTCCTCAAATCAATCAATAAATTATACAAAATATTAGAGATATGTCAACAAAGTGAGAGAAAAAATTCCCCCCACCCCCCCCCCCAAAAAAAAATAGACATGGACATGGACATAATAATTTATCGCATAAGACACATGTAGAAATGTGACAAAAATGAAATAAAAATGAAATTTAATCCAGATGGTTGAACAAGGTTATGTGATATACATGTAAGATCAGTGGTAAATAACTTGAATGTTGTTACACTTACTGCCCAAGGCTTTTTCTTCTCCAATATCTGCACTTTCTGCAGATGCCTCTCTCTTTCCTGATGTCTTTTCACCTCGTGTTCAAGCCGTTCATTTTGCTGTTCCAGCTTTTCCAGATGTTCTTTGTTGTTCCTGAGAGAAACCTATATTGGCAACAATAACAAATATTTTATTGTACAGATAAAGTGCAACATACTGTAAATGTACAATGTATTTTGCA
This sequence comes from Desmophyllum pertusum, assembly GCA_029204205.1. NCBI lineage: Eukaryota > Metazoa > Cnidaria > Anthozoa > Scleractinia > Caryophylliidae > Desmophyllum > Desmophyllum pertusum. Next base: position 195,359 of record MU825460.1, on the reverse strand, counting down.
CAGCAATACCATGCAAAGCAAATTTATGGCAATGAATCCTGGGGAAGGGGGGGGGGGGCTTTGCCCAAAAGGGGTACCTTTTTCAGGCTGGAGGTATATACACTGTATTAAAACGGGTTGGGATTTCAGGAGTTGAAGTATAGAAAAGGGTAGAAAAAACGGTCATTTAAAAAGGCCTTTCAAAATATCTCAAACAGGTGCACCTTACGACTGAATCAAACATCTCTAGTGGTAACGCTTGATATCTGGGGATATCATTCATTAAGTTCATTCTAAGGGTATAGAAAAAGGGATCCCCCTCATACTTTGTACTCAAATCACCTCCAGTTCTTTTTCCTGCTTTCTAAGATCAATGAGCTTTTGGTGAGTGTCAAACATGTCTGCTGGACCAACCTGTGAACAAAAACCAACATACACATAAACCTGGCAGCAATGAGCTCTTCTTTGAAAACAATCACAGTACAAACTAGCTTCCTAAGACCTTTTGGCTCGTCATGCAAATATCTCTCCTCTCTCTCTCTCGTCCATTGAGGAGGAGAGATTGCGTGATGAGCCAAAAGAAGGTCTGCGTAGGAGGCTACAGTGCAACAAAATACCAACTGAAACAGTTGAACCCTCAAATCAGAGTGTTTTGGACTTACTGCTTTCTCTGTGGCCTCTAAGAGTTGCTGTTGAGACATCTTGGCAAATTCTGCCACTTTGTCCTGATGTTGACGGTGATTTCAAGAAATAAAAAATATATATATTATTTATAATAAATATATGAATAAATTAATGAAATAATTAATAAATAAATAATAAAACTTACAGTTATTAAAGTACTGTCGTACATGTTGTAAAAATTATTTTTTTGCAGTCTACACAGTCTGCTTGTACATCTTTCCTCTAGCTACCCCTTGCTATTCAATGATGTACACAGTCAAATATACATTTACAGGATACATCATACCTGAGGTAGAAACTGACAAAGGTTGCCAATTTGCACATTCAACTTTTTGGTCAATTCTTGAACCTGCAAACAAATAAAATAATCACATTAAAAAGAAGTTTTGGAAATCTTTTGAAAAGCTGTTTAAATGCAGTGAGCTATTGTTAATAACCTTAGAGATGAATGATTATTGGCTGTTGAAGAAAGAGTTGTTTCGATTGGTAAGCTTCGTGAAGAAAAACTTGGAAAGTTATCACTGTATACTGTATTTGATACAATGTACATGTACCTACCTCCCACTTATTATTTTGTAGCCAACATGAACGTTTGTGTTCCAGTCACAAATGAATGAATGAATATCACCAAAAATATATAATTTTCGATCATTTTCTTCACAAAACACTGTGTTTAGCCATAACCTCTTTCATTGTAGTTGTTTTTCCGTTAATTTTCCAGTTGGACCGATTCTCATTCCTGAATATATCCCGGGTTATTATGTGATTCCTGCCACTTGAACTGTACCTGTGGAGGGACATGTTCAAAACACTTGAAGTCAGCAAGTAAAAAACAAAGTGGGATCAAATACCCAAACAGACTTTTATCTTGTTGAAATGTGAAGAAATATAAATAAGGCATTTTGGCTAATGCTTAACCCTTCATTTAATGTAAAGTGATCAATAATATTATTATTGGGCCACCCTCCACCTCTTAAAAGTCTTCACGAGTCTAGTGGCCCACAACTGCCGGAGCTTATTCCGGTTTCTGTAGCATTAAGCGACTAGGAGTATTGCTACTCCCCTGGATGGGATGCTAGTACATCGCAGGTAACCCCGTAGCATTTTGTTGCCGGTACCCATTTATACTCCTGGATGGAGGAGTGGCACTGTGAGAGTAGAGTATCTTGCCCAAGAACACAATACAGTCACCACGGCTTGAACCCAGACCGCTAACCATTAGGCCACTGCGTCTCACCCCTCCACCTCTTACACTGTGATATTCCTGCACTTACAGTTCAATCTCGACCATGGCTTGAGAGGCTCCATGCTTGATGAACTCTCTCACCTGAGAATAAATTACACATGACACTGAGCTGGTCTAAAGGTCTGTCAACAAGCACACCCCCACCCAATTTTGTTGGGAGTACCCCCCCCCCCCCCCCCCCTTATATTGCAAGGACATTTTTTCAGGCCTAGGGATGCACTGTGAAAAAAATTAGTTCACCCATACCTCAGTTGCTCGTCCAAGCAGCTTTGGAGCACCAGCAAGTCCAAGGCAGATCGCACAGACAATAGAAGATTTACCAGTTCCTGTTAATACAAGTTACAGAGGTTTTCCAGTAAGAAGAAATTTGTTGATGACATTGACATTATTTTTTGTACTGTCAGAAATATATTGGACCCTGCACCAAAGACATCTAATTTTTCCGCATTTTGATGGATTTTTATTAGTACTTTTGGCAGACTGTGTACACATTGAAGATTCAGTAAACTTGTAAATTTCTGTAAGCAGCAACAAAATTTTGATGTACATAAACACAGATGAACCTGATTCCAGTTCAGTAATATTCCATGACAGATCCCCCTACTCCTTATGCAAGAAAAAACCCATCTTCACTCCAGGGGCACCTTTTTGAGAAAGAAAAGTTGCGTCATATCTTCAGTCGCATCTTCACTTTGGACCCCAACTTTTGAGCACTTCTGAATCTACCACTGACATGTACAAAACTGTACAGTGTGTGATTGTATAATAATAATTTACTTTAACTATAAAATGTACAGTAAATACACAATTGTAGTAATACAGGGGTATCACTATAAAGCATACCATTTGGTCCTAACAGAACATTTAAGTGAGGTCCTGGTCGAAACTCACAGTCTCCATATGTCCTAAAATAAATTAAGCACAATGAAAGTCTAAATAAAAGCAGCAAAATTTATAGTTCCAAACTAAAAAAATTGGGGGTTTGAAATTTAAATGGTGAAGTCTGTGCGGTACCAAGCCTTGAAGGGAGCGATTTTAGAATACCCGGCAACTTATTTACATATCGGCTGAAGGCTTATAGCAGGACGTTACAAATCGATAATTTCGATACTCAAAAAAATCGATAAAAATCGATAATTTTCGATACTAATTAATTGATTAATATCGAAAATCGATAAAAATCGATAGCAAAAGTTTTTGTGATTATCGATTTCGATCGATTTTTGTAATTACATGTAGAGTTCGATTTCTATCGATTTCTATCAATTTCTATCGAAAATATCGATTAGTTAGAAAAATGTTGTACAGCTTTCCTCGCCGTGTCCGCCATCTTGGATTTCAACGCCGGAAAGACCCTGGAAACGAGGGTGACTGATCATGTGACCTGTCGTTCTCCGAGGCTGGAAAACGTCCGTGAACAACATATCAGAGAACAAGATGTCGTACGTCTGCGTATGTTCGAGTATGTAGAAGAGAACGACGTTTAAAATTTGGTTTAATTGAATTCACCCAAGGCACAATACAGTTATGCTCGGGAACAATATTCTTCAGTATTCTTGCAATGATTTATTCGGTTTACTGGGTTTATTCCACGGATTCCACCATTCTTCGGTTTCCACGTGATATTCCGAGACTTGCTTATCCTGGTGGAAGAATTTTCCACTCTAACCGCGTGTTACAGGTTTCCTAAGTGTAGCATTTTCGTACATCTGTTTCGTGCTATCTTCCAGCTTTCATTGCTCCATATGACACTGGGTTATCACAATCAAGAACAGGCGGTCACGGTAAGACACAGTGGTTATTTTTCCTTTAATTTCGGATCGGCTTTTTCATTCCGAGATGCCAATGAATTTAAGTTTTACTCTAGTAATCGATCAAAATCGATACTCCGATCCCAAATTGTGTGATTATCGATTTTTATCGATTATTTAACCAATCGATTGATCAGTATCGAATAATATCGAGTAATATCGATTAATCGATTAGGTTTTCGATGATCGATTTCGATCGATTTGTAACGTCCTGCTTATAGAACGAGGCATATAAAAACAAAATGATCCATTCTTATTCAATGACATGCAAATAAGTTGCCGGGTATTCTCTACAATTATTTAGCCCCTCGAACTCCTAAAAGGTATGACGATTACCCCTGTCACTTTCATATGGCAGCCCCCCCACGTCAGGGGGGAGGGGCAAGCTAAGATATTACCCTAGTGTACTACGTACATGTATTCTGTATTATATGGCGGCAGGAGCATGATAGCGGCCTACACATTCCTCAAGGCCGAGTAATTACGGGCAACATTTTCATGCAGCTTGTCGCGAGAAAATGACTGTTATTTTGTCAAGTGTGCATGTGTAGCAAACTGCACGCATCTTCGGCCGCGGCGAGTGTCTAAAATTTCAACTTACACAAAATTCCGCATCTTCACACGCACTATTGCACCATCCACGAAACCCTCGTTTCCATCATCTCCATCTGGATGACCACTGGCGCCGGTGGCTTTGCTTTTCTTGCTTGAATCAAAGTGACTTTTTAAGCTCGAACTTGGCCTCTTCGACGCCATCTTGGTGAAATTTCCCGCTAAATGTGTATTTTGCATACGGGACTTTGTATTCCCAAATAAAGACAGTGGACAAATTCCAAATTTGGAGAGCACGACGGAAGTCACGCAATCTGCAGCAGCTTATTTCCTGGAAACGAAGTAAGAAAAGAAGCGTCCGCAGATAACATCCCGCGATCAGTTTACACAGGTCATCCTGTTTTTAAGCGAATTTTACGCCCCAATCACGAGCTAAAATGATTCCTGGAAAAGGAATGCATATATAAATACGCGATGAGCAAAGGTGAGTTGCTTTACAGTGCGGAAACGTGACAAGGCATGCAAATATGATACGGGAACCGAAAATATTGCACTGTCAAGCTAGTACCGTGTTACATCGGGTTGCATGTCGAAGCCTGATTTCCTCATTTATGCGACTAGCTTCACACACGCCTTGTGTTTAACGAGATCACCGTTTATCCGCCTTTTTTCGCAACGCTAACTTTTTGCTCAATGGAAAGATTGTTTCTGTCACTCGTTGATCATGAATCACTGCGGTGAGGATAAAACAGCTGAAACAGCTGACTGTGATAGTAAGTGAATGCTGGAATGGCTAGATTTATCTTTTCCTGTGATTGTTCTTTCAACATTATACTCTGTGTATTGAGCTTAATTATACCTGGAGCTTATAGCTTAATTAGCTTCATTCTGAATTGCTGTAGATTTGATTTAAATATTATTCTGTTCCCAGTTAAATAATTTAGTGCTGATCGAAGATCATTTTCAGACAGTAAGCTTTAATTATTAAGTTCTGTGATCGATTTCTTAATTTCTTTATTGTTAATTTTGCCAGATGTGCTAGTATAGACAGCCTCGATATTAAGAACTGAAGGATTTATTTATCCAATTCAAACTTACTGAATTCCTGCAGATCACTATAAAAATTATTATTCAAAATGATTGGAATAGTAATTATTGTAATTTAATACTGATTGTCATAGAGTTCTGTTAATGCTGGTTCTTAGAATTTGGAAGTGCCAATTCTTCATTCCGACAAGAGAATCCGTAAAACCCGTTACTAATATTAAATCTAATGCCTACAATTTTGCCAGTCTTTGACAATTAATTATTGTTTTATTTATGATTGCCGTTCATGTGTGACAGAAAGTATGAAAAGGAAATTGTATGCATAATTAGGTAGATATGGGGCAGCTATACAGAAATCTTACCTTCATTTCTGCTAAATACCATGTTTGGAAAAGTCTTATTCAGTATACATGTACAATATAGCCCTAATTTACATGTGGTTGACAACTTCCAGTTTAAAACAAAATCTAAACACGAGGCGATATTGATGTAGCAAATTTTGAACTAATTTCTGTCTGCCATGAAACTAGGCTCAGTTCCCAGCCGTCAGTACAGTGTTTCGGTGCGCCTGCGATCGGAATCAGAAGCAAAGAAATATAATTTATTACAATGTAGGAGTATTGCTACTCTCCTGGATAGGATGCTTGTCCATCTCAGATTACCCCCAGCATCTTGTCGCCAGTACCCATTAATATACTCCTGGGTGGAAAGTCGAGGCACTCGGTGAGAGTAAGTGTCTTACCCTGCAAGAACACAACATAATGACCCCACCACTGGGCCTGAACCTGCATGGACCGCTCAGTCCGGAGTCCAACACTGCTAACCATTAGGCCACCTCGTCTCACACAAGCGTTTACCAATAATTACATGTACACACCGGAAAAATGTGTGCTGGCCAGTGCGCCACTCTTGAATTGGTTTTTATTTGGCTTTATACTCCTGATTGGTTAAAAAATCCCAGCATGTATTATGCTCTGATTGGTTAAAAAGGACAATGTTACAGTCATTAATGTTTTGGAGCCATTACAGCGCGGACACTCGAAACGTGAATGCTTTGGCTTTATTTTCACTTTATTTTCACTTTATTTTCACTTATTTTGTATTTTTTTCAGAAAAAAATACAAAATAAGTACAAAATAAGTGAACATAAAGTCAAAATAAAGTCAAAATAAAGTCAAAATAAAGCCAAATTAAAGCCAAAATAAAGCCAAAGCGTTCACGGTTCGAGTGTCCGCGCTGTAATTATTACATCAGTTTTCATGACTGATGTATTGTTATTAAACTGAAAATGATAGCTCTGTGCTGAGATTATTTTTGTTTTTGCTAGGTGTTATCAAGTACCTGTATGAGGCCTGCCAGACAGGAAACCTTGACACGCTATTACAAGCAATTTACTGTAATAATGACATAGCACATCAACTCATTTGTGGACATGAAGCAGCTGATGTCGACCTTACATGTACCTTGCCGAGAAATTTTCTACACATGGCTTGTGAGAATGGGCACTTGGATGTTGTGCGTCAGCTTGTGGATTTCGGAGCAGATGTCAATCAAACATCAGATGAAAACGGAACTCCGTTATGCGTAGCATGCATGAAAGGGCATGCAGATATCGCAACATTTTTGATATCCAAAGGTGCATTAGTGCACGATCCCGCACTGGGTCACTTGTCACCAATTTTACTTGCTTGCAAGTCTGGAAAACATGAAGTAGTGGAATTTTTATTGTCAGAGCAGCCGCAACTTTTAGAGACACACGGACAGTTACTACTTTATGAAGCCTGCAGACTTGGTCATGGCCAGATAGTAAGATTGTTGATCAAGAGACGGGTGGATGTGGATCCTCCTCAAATATTGGCAGCTTCTCAGGCTAGGGTACCAGGGAGTCCTCTTCAAGGTGCTTGTGTGGGTCGTCAGACGGCCATTGTTAATTATCTCATAGAAAATGGCGCCAAAGTGACATGTGACATTGTGGAGAAATATTGGGAACTCGTAGGAGAGGCATTAAAGAGGTAAGAATTCTAGCTTGACATCATATTCTCCCTCCTGATCGTCATCATCGTCATCGTCATCATCATCATCATTCTCATTTCACATCGCCATCTCCATTTTATTTTATCATTAAGGAGTGAGGGCGGGGACAGGGGGGTCTGAACTCCCCACTTCCTGTACTTTGTACTTCCAGTTCCTGACCTTTCCATTGTACGTGGTTCTCGCCTCTCTTTGTGCTTTACATATTGCAAAAATATTTAATTTTTTCCTATTTCTCCAGGTCCCACCACCTTGGGAATCCCACTTCCCACCCTCTCTTCTCCCGTTTCCCATTGACTTCCTGCCTCCCTTTACTCCTGGGTTGCCCTCGCTCCCCTGCCCCACCCCCTCCTCTAAGGAGAATTACATGTAAGGCTGTGTTCACACTCGGTGCCCGAGCACGGTGCCCAAGTACGATTCTCGCTGGGCACTAATGTGAACACACCTTTTTTTCAAGTACCCACGCCAGAATTCGGGCATGGTGCCAGTGCCCGAGTACAAGGTCTTGACCTTGTACTCGGGCATGACCAACATGTCGATATCTTGGGTACCCAGTGTGTGAACACAGCACCATTTTGTGCCGGTGCCCAGACACTAGTGCTCGGGCACCAAGTGTGAACATAGCCTAAGATGTTGATCACCATTGAGAAGTTAAAAGTTCTTTAATAAAATCATTTTTACGATTTTTCTGCAGGTACACAAAGGAAACTAAGAACAAAACGAAGACATCACTCTCATTCGAAGTTGATCCAAGTGTCACTATGTTTTCTGCTGCGTGGGGCAAAAAAAACCTGTATGCACTTCACAAGGCCTGGTTTATCAACTTGTCGGCAAGACTTGTTAGTGTTGACCTGTCAGAAAACAACATTGAGGAACTTCCAGACGAGCTATTTAACATCCTGCCTGCGTTAGAAGTGCTTGATGTGTCCAGAAATAAGCTGGAATATTTGCCTGAAGTTGCAAGCACCTACAGCAGGTATTACATGATGATATGATTTACTGTGTGATCAATGTGTTCTGTGACTGAGTGTGCGACTGAATGCACCAACAGCCATGAAAACCCATAACAACCCCCCCCTCTCCCCCTCCAGCTGTCTCTCTCTCTCTCTCTCTTTTATTTTGCCCCGTCCCCCCAGAAGTTCAATACCTCCCCCCCCCCTCCCCCTTCACCTCTTTAGTTTATTAACCCCTCCCCTTTCCCAGGATTGAGGCACAAGACAGGTTCTGAACAGTGAAATGTCGGAGCTCATTCTCAGGTTGGACCGAACCCTGTCTCTACATGTGAAATGATTGAAACTTGTGCATTTCTTCAGCAAGAATGTTAACCTGCTGATATTTTCTGCACAATAGCCGGTTTTGCTCAGTAACGTACGATGTACAGCTGTAGTCTCTCCAGGACGGAACGTTTTTAAAACTATATGATTTTAAAATGCGATTAAAGTAGACGCCCTGTAAATGAATGACATTAGTTCATATTAATTTTTGTCCAAGAATATTAAATTTCGCTTTTCTTGGAATTTGGTGAAGTCTGTACCGGCGGCCAATAATTTCGCCTGCTCTGTCACGTCCGTGAAAGAGGGTGCATTATAATTAAAACTGTATTCTTGATGCTCTGCGGTTAGCTACTTGAGAAATGTTGGTTTATCTTCTATATTTTAGTTAGTGTATTTACGGTTTTCCTTTTTCAATCAGGTCAATCAGATCCTCGGTGAAGCGGCGAACTTTATAGGGCCACTTCGGAAGATAAGACCGCACAACTTGCGTGCCAGCATTTGTATTTTTAAAACAGATCCTAAACAAGAATTTTAAATTCCTTAAGAAGAAAAGTTACATACGAATTAAAATGAAATTGTGCAGTACAGCGAAAAAATGACGAAAAGGAAAAAGAAAAGACGAAAACCAGAATGGCTTACCAATTGCTGGAAAGATGGATGTTGAGACAACCGTAACATGAGCGTAACATGACACAAACTTGCGCGAAGCACACACAGGATGAATTTACATACGGTGAAAAAATAAAAGCATGGAGTATTTGAAATTCCTAACGTAAGACAGTGATAACACAAAATAAGCACAGCACGGTAAATAATTAAAGAACAAAAGACTTTACACTCGGTACAAAGAAAATTAAGCAAGGATGGCAAACTCTTGATCGTGAATCGCAACTAACCATCTTTACCACTCTTTACTTTGATTGCCGGTGTGTTACAAAGAACAAGTTTCTTTTTAGATGGCGAAGCGCTTATGCCACAATTTTCCTATTGGTCAAAAAAGTCGCGTATCCACAACAGAAAACTTAAAAGATACGTACGGACTACGGACGTTTACTCTAATGATGTTCATAGTTTCCATGCGTCTTCTATTGAGAGAACGAAGGCCATAGTATATGTGTTGGTCCCATTACATGGATAAAATAATCATTTTCATGGCCAATTCCGGTGTACATTGTATACCAGTTTTATGACGATTCTGTACCCGTCATAGCATATCTGGTGTGGACCAGATATATAATCAGTTTAGTCGCGCAAATCTTGCTTTTTTCTAGTGTGACAAGTGAGCCTGCCAAACGGCGGTTTTGTCCCACCAATGGTTCATTGAAAACAAAGTTAATCCATGCATACTCTTAATTATTTTCAATCAGAATACAAAAACTGTCTGCTTTTGAAAACGAGCTGACGTTCGTCCCGGCATCGCTACTGCAAATACCAACCTTGAGGAAATTGAATCTCAGCCGCAACAAAATCACATCGTTATCTGGCGACCCAAATGATGACAGCGAAGAAAATGCAAACATGACCGACGGTGAAACATGGGGCTGTACTGCCCTGAAGGTCCTCAGCCTGTCGAACAATAAGCTGCAGTATTTACCGAGAGGAATTCAAGGTGCTGTTGGGTTAACAAAGCTTTTGGTTGACCACAATGATCTACGAGATTTCCCCATGCCTTGGAAATGCCCCTTGGTAAGTCAATTGAAATATGTTGTGCAGGCTGTTGTTGGTGTTGTTGTTGTTTTAGCTAATGTGGACATTCTGGCGAGAGTATTTTGCCCCTGTTATGCCTGTCCTTTAGCAGAATATGTAAACGCATTGTTCAATTCAAACTAAAAACATGACAAAAAATCGCCGTTGCGATTCACGTAACAATCTCCAAACTACGCAAAATTGATTTGCTCTCATGCGCTCTCATTGAATTTGAACCTGCTCAATTTTTTTTTGATAGTTTTCTCTCGTTTGGACCACGCTGAGAGTTGAAGAAAACTCTCACGAGAGCCATGCAACTCTCAGCAACTCCCATCCTCGTTTCGCCCGAGCTTATTAAGCTCCATATTACTTTACCATCGCCCGACTAAAAAAAGAAACAGCTACACAGGCTCGACTGTATCCTTTCAAGTTTGTAACGAATTACTTTTATCTTTCATTCAAGGAAATCCTTGATCTTTCCCACAATCATTTTACCCATTTTACCTGCAACATGGAAATGGTGTGGACATCCTCGCTAAAGCGTCTGAACCTTTCAAACAATCACCTGGGAACAATTTCTTGGAACGTCTGCCAACTGTCAGGCCTTCAAGATCTGGACTTGAGTCATAACGCCATTAGAATATTACCAAACCCAGAATTCTGGACGTGTAGCACTTTGCACAAGCTAAGCTCTCCTACAACAAGGTACGTAATAGTAATTTTTGGGTTTTTTGCTCGGTTTTTTATTTTGTACACGTTAGCGACATACATTCAACCAAAGTTCCAATTTTGTCTGGAATAGTGTCTATCATTACACTCAGTCTCGTGGGAATGAGTTCTCGTGAAGGCCTTGTCCAGCGGTAGAGCGGCCTAACAAGGACCTCTGGGATAGAGTGATCCGCCACCCCCAGAGCACCTTTTTGGCGGCTATGACCGCTGGACAAGTGAAAACACTCTATATAGTGTCTATCATTACACATGCCATTCACGACCCCAGATAGAGCCCATGCTCGACGGAGAAAAGATCTGGGGAACTCAACAGTATGCTAACCGGGGTTCTATAGTAGGTTGATCTGATTTTGGCGTACCGATTCTAGGTCTAACCATATTAGCTTAGCCAAAATCTGGCTACAGTAGGTGGACTTCAAAGCGCATGTTCAACTTTCCAAAAAATTAATGCGACCTTTATTGTTTCGCGCTACACCAATCAGATTGCTCGAAATTTCAGACTTCCCCAGAGCTCTTCTCTCCCGGCGTCAATCATGCGCAAATGAGAGGAGCTCTGGGGTCGAGAATATACACATTGCTTTTAATACATCGATGACACTTGAGTGACGTTGATTTATGTTTCTACAGCTCTCCGCCAAATCGCTGTTAGATCCTCAAGCTGGTTCTCCAAAACGTTTTCCGTTCTTCAAGACCCCCAGCCAAGAAGACGCTCAAGAAATAAAGACCGAGTGCGAATTTCCTACAACACTGCTCTCCCCGACGCTGGAAACACTTCTTTTAAACGACAACAACTTACAAGTGGTGCCTGTCAGTATTTGTGGACTGATGAGCTTGATCGAGCTTGATTTAAGCAAGTAAGAAATACTGGGCAATCCTTTCCCCTCCCTCTCTACCTACTCCTCTTCCCTCCCCTCTAAGTAATCTAGTACCATGTTCCAGACCCTCTGATTGGCTTGATTGTGGTGGCGTGCAACTGGCGAGATAAACGTGTTATAACGCCGATAATAAATGAGCAACTTGAGAGTGTTAGAGCGTTTGCACCGGAATCGCAAAGGTTTGAATCTGGTGTACAAACTTTCATATGGAAATGAGTTTGATTTGTGTGACAATGAACGTGCAAGTAAAACTCATTTCCGTATGAAAGATTGTGCACCAGGACTAGTTTTGAAACAGAGGCAAAAGTCTACTCGGAAATGGCCTATTACGTGAATACGTTTCAATTTTAACTTTTCATTTGTATCATCATCTTATTTCTGCGTTAAAAAATGTTCCTTCTTTGCAGCAATCCTGACTTGCGAACTCTTCCACCTGAACTTGGCAACTTACGCGAGTGCTGGCAACTCCGTCTGAACAAGTTGAATCTTCCAGGCATACCGAAACACGTGAGACCAGGTACGAGCTCTGACTAGACTACGAGTAGTCCCTCTTCCCTTAGTCCGTCGAGCGAAAAAAAATGGCCGCGCGAAGTCTGGGGGAGAGACGCGCGTCTCGCCCCAGATTTCGCTCGGCTCGTAGTCTAAGCCCTGACTTGTACCAGTAGGTTGTGGTTGTAGCCTGGCCGAGATTCTCAGGTTGTAGAGTGTGGATGGCGCGTGGGTCTAATGGCGAGCGTGTTGGACTTCATGCAGTTTGAATGGTCCAGGTTCTAGCGCTGGCTGGGGTCACTGTGTTGTGTTCTTGGACAAGACACTTCACTCTCACATTGCCTCTCTCCACCCAGTCCGATTATAAATTGGAACCAGCGAACTGTTAGGGCAACCTGACAAAATGCTGGGAGGTAACCTGCGCATCCAGGGGAGTAACAATACTCCTAGTCGGCTTCATGCTACAGAAACCGGGATAAGCTCCGACAGTGTGAGCCTTTTTGGCCTAAGTTCAAGCTTTACTTTGACCAGGTTTTAGAGAACGAAGAAAAGTAGCGCACCGAGCAAGGAAAAATGTTGTCAACAGAATAACTTTAGGAGAGAGGAATCGCTCACAAACCCTCCTGATTTCAACGCGTGCTAACCACTGTTCTTTCCTTATTGATCTAACCTGCACGATTGGGTTTTTGTATTTTAGGTGAGAATGGTGTTCGACCTAAAGATACCCTGGCATACTTGCGAGCTACTCTGCGCAAGTCTGTGCCGTATTACCGCATGAAACTCATGGTAGTGGGACTGCAGGTAATTAGTAATTAGCTGGATAAGTTTTGTATCAGATATCCCCTCAAGAATGCGCAGCTATAACTAGTATAAAATGACCTATAATTTTTTTCGCTGTTTTCTTGAACATTTTAACAAATACATTATACGGCGTCTAATCGTGGTTGAGCCGAATTCTTGGACGCGAAGTAGTTTCTGCCGCCGGCAAAGGCGAATTTTTTTTTACTGTACAATGTGTCGATACGTCGGGGCGGTACTGTAAATATGACTTTTACTTGTATACCGTACATGTGCTATCTGTAGCGTTCTTTTTAGCTTTAGCGCGTTAGACTTCTGATCGAGCGGTCCGGATTCAAGCCCTGGTCGGGGTCATTGTGTTGTGTTCTTGGGCAAGACACTTAACCTCATAGTACCTCTCTCCACCCAGGAGTATACAGCTGTTTCGAGAAAGGTTGTCGAAAAAAAGCGCACGCGACAATCCCGAAAGGTAATCTTGGATATGATCAGCAAGGTACGTTCCTGACACTGTAGCTGTCGAACCTACTTTTGTTGCTTTCTTTTAGCACTCGCAAACATACGTCCATGGCGTCTCGTGCCATTTTCTCAGATTTCCCTGAAATGCTGAAGTCAAGGAACCGTGAACTTAAAACTACCCACAATACCTTTCGGGCTTGTCGCATGCGCTTTTTTCCGACAGCCTTTCTCGAAACAGCTGTAAATAAGTACCCTCAAACTGTTAGGGCAACCTGACAAAATGCTGGGGGTGGGGAGAGTGGGTAACTTGCGATTGACTACAGCATCCCACCCAGGGGAGTATCAATGCTCCTAGTCGCTTCATGCTACGAAAATCCACTAGGCTCGTGAAGACTTTTTACTTTTCACTCTGTAGGGTCGTGGAAAGACAACTCTGTTATCGGCTTTGAAAGGTCAGAAGCTGCCACCTAACTTGTCCACTGTAGGAATTGTGATCGATGAATGGCAGGTCCAGGTGTCTTCCAGTTCAAGGTTCACATTACAGCGCTTCTTAGCACAGGTAGCGTCTGATCATCTTACAATTTCTCCTTACATTCATCAGTAAAAGTAAGACACGCTAGTGGTGAGAATATAGGAGCCAATCATAAAAGGCGACAGTCGTAATATGTAACAAATATTTAATACGTCACTGTACTCAGTACGGACCCTACATGCGCAACAGGAAAAAATGTGTTGTCTATTTCATTCACTTCGCCAAAACTCTAGAAAGATGCTGTTTTTCAGCCTTTAAATTCTGCGAAATATTTCAATGCTCTTAAACACCGCGAAACACGAAACAACTTTCTAAAGTCACGAAAAACCGTGCACGATTTTCTCAGTTCTAAATGCTTGTTTTCTCTGTCATTTTTTCCCTTGTAGAGCGATGCGCCATTGATAACATTCAGCACGTGGGACATGGCGGGACAAAACGTTTATTACGCTGCTCATCAAATGTTTTTCTCGCCCAACACTCTCTACTTGGCTGTGTGGAACGTGTTGCATGGCGAAGAAGGAGTCGAGAGTCTCAGACGCTGGCTTCTCAACATACAGGTGACGAAACTTTGTGGATTTGGACAATCCCACAAATAGTTCCTCTGTAGCATGTTCCAAGCGTTCGGTTAATGGGAAGTGGCGCTAAGAATATGGCGAATGGAAAAAACGGCGAGGGGACATTGGCCTTTATTTTTTTCCATTCGCTATTATTGGGCCGCTTTTGTAGATCCCTTGTAGGAGGCGCGGTGGCCTGATGGTCTGTGCGTTGGACTCCGGATCGAGACGTCCGAGTTAGAGCGCTGGCCTGCAGAGTGTTCACTCTTTGTGTTGTGTTCTTGGGCAAGACACTTTACTCTCGCATTGCCCCTCTCCACCCAGGAGTATAAATAAGTACCGGGATAACCTGACAAAAAACTGGGGACAAACCTACGATGGACTAGCTAGCTAGCTTGGGGGAGTAGCAATACTCCTAGTCGCTTCATGCTATGGAAAACGTAGCATGTCTTGATAAGCGCCGGCCTGTTCAGCCACTTGACTCCTAAAAGGCTTTTGTTAAAACTAACCTTTCACTTTACTGTTAGATATTTTCCCTGTTTATAGTCCCCTCCAGGAACTCATGCATACGACTTGAGTCCTTGTACATTTCACCCTGTAGATTCTGTAGCCCCCTCCCCCCCCCCCCTCCCCTCCCTCCCTCCCCTCTCCACCTCCGTGATGAAACATTGTTCAAACATTAGTTAGTCCCCAGTACATAAACCCTTCTGACACAATTCCTTGCATGTAAACAGGATTGAAGAGTTTTCTACCCTTCCGTTATAACCCTGTAAAAATCTAGCCGGTTTTAAAATTCACTTGGAAAATTTTCCGCGTATACACCTATTTCAATTAACGTTGTCGGATAAAAATCGGATAAAAGCGTAAAGCCTACAAGACAAGACCAAATGGTAGTCTGGGTATTCATTAGAATTTGCATATCGCTGGAAAAGAAATCTACACGTTTTTATTTCGCACGTGATGTATTTGGTTTGCCCCGAATTATATAATTTGTTTTGCCATGTTTTTTTCACTAGATGATTCTGCTAAAATTTAGTTCGGCTAAAAGTAGTTTACTTCTACAGGTTTAAAACAAAAAGGAAACGTTAGAAATAATGTTACTTCTCATTAGTATTCGTTGCGTGCAGCAGTTTTCTACTTTTACCCATGCTACCTTTCGGTCTTGTCTTGCGGGCTTTTAAAAAACATTTCTATCCGACAACGTTAATTGAAATAGGTGTATATACCATCGTCACACAAGTTATGAAGTCAACTCTCTTCTCCTCTTTCCCAGGCTCGCGCGCCCTTTTCCGAAGTTGTAATCGTCGGAACACACCTCGACTTGCTCCCGAAGAAGAACCGACAAGCCCGCGTGGATGCACTCAAGCATAGCATCGCACTCAAGTATCTCGACAACCAAGGGTTTCCGAGGATTGTCGGAAATATTACAGTGTCTCCGACGACTGGCGAGAACATCCCGGAATTGAAGGAACTGATTTACAGCAAGGCGCTAAAAGTCAAGGACCTTGGAGAGAGCGTCATTGGTCGGAGGGTAAGTGAGGGCCTTTGGGAACCTCGTGTAAACACACTGTGAACAGACCCTCTAGTTTGGTGTTGTTGTTGTTTTATTTGATCCTCGAGTAGCCTTTTAAAGGTGGAGCCGCCATATTAAATTTCGCAGCAAAACTACGAAGTGGACGCAGGATGAGTGGATTGTGCTGTGGGGAGGGGGTGAAGGAGTTAAATTCAGCGCAGTCCGTTTCACCATCCGTGCGACTTTTTGGCTTCTATTTTGTGTCTTTCAATTAATCAATCGATCAGCGGTCAGTACACTTGTCTTACATGAATCTAAGACAATCTGTAGTCGAAGTGTCATTCATTCTGATATTTCATTTTTGCGAAGTGCAAAATCACCTTCAAATTGAAGAAAGCCTCAAAATAATAGTTTACTAAGGTAGAAAAACACCAAAGAGGTGATAATAAACCAAACAGGAACAAGGATGGTTGAGGATGGAGAAGATTAAGACGGATTGCGAACGGCGAACTTGACAAAATTGGCTAATTTTTTCAAGATGTGCCATTCGTGACGTAACTCCTTTAACTATAAGGTGAAATGAAAATTGTGTTCTGATGAATAATTCCTTGACAGGTACCACAAAGCTACACAGACCTTCAACAAGCCATCATACAAGAAGCCGAGCGACGCAGATCCACTGGTGAACCGCCGATACTCTTGGAAGATGAAATCTTGCAACTCGCCAAGTCAAGTCCTGAGAACGACATCTTGGACACTGAGGAACTGACGTTGGGTAAGTATGTTTGACTGATGAGCCCGCGCGCGGCTTTCAGCAGGCTTGTTGCTAAGTAACGTGACGTATCCTAATGACGAGTGACAACAACCCCGTCCCCACCGCACGGTCTTTGAGACGTAACAACTCTTTCTTGCGAATTGGAGTTAAATTGGTCGCTTACTTTTGCGAGGATTTAGGAAACATTTTTGGTACTTTCTCCCCGACCATGTCGACCGTCACAGCCCGAAACGTAAACAACAAAGCGAGCCAATGAGAACTCAAAGCAAATACACGTAACCGACGCCAAGCGCGGGAAAACGCGTGTGACCAAGTCAGGATTGGTTTGGGTTTTACATCTGATTGGTTGAGAAGGTGGCGCGAGTTTTTCTAAACCAATCACAGAGCGTAGTAAAGCAAAACCAAAGCAATTCCAGATTACTTTCGACACTCAATTGAAAACCGCTTTATCTGAGTGTTACCATCCTCTCTCTAGCCACCAGATTCTTGCATGAGAATGGCATCCTACTTCACTACAACGATCAACTGCGTGGGTTGAACCATCTTTACTTCATCGACCCTGCGTGGGTTTGTGATCTGATCGCCACCCTGGTCACAATCCGAGAGAGAAATCCCTTCGTTTTGAACGGCGTTATGAAGAAGAAGGATTTGGAGTTGGTGCTGAGAGACCCCAAGTTTCCCAAAGATTTTATCCCTCAGGTAAAATGACATAAGTTTAGTGCCAGATCTGTTTTCTTTTATCGTTGGTCGTTGTGGGAGGTGGGAGGCGTGGTTAGCGCGTTGGACTCCAGATCGAGCGGTCCGGGTTCAAGCGCTGGCCGGAATCATTACATGCCAGTTGCATTCTTGGGTAAGACGCTCACAGTGCCTCTCTCCGTCCATAACTGAGGAGTGTACATGTGTACTGGCAAATTGTTAGGGAAATTGAAACCTGACAAAATGCTGGGGGGTAACCTGCGATGGACTAGCATCCCATCCAGGGGAGTAGCAATACTCGTAGTCGGCTTCGTGCTACAGAAACTGGCCGCCGATCCTCAAAATTGGAATGGAATTACCACAGTGATTTATTTTATTGTTATTGTTGTTTAACTTTTTTAGTATCTTCAACTGATGGAGCGTTTCGAGATCGCCCTCTCCCTGAATGAAGAACAGCTTTTAATTCCTTCCATGTTGCCAAAAGAAAGACCTGGAATGCAACTTAACCAACTTCAAAAGCTAATCGCCAAGAGAAAGAAACCCGATGAAAAGGTATAGTCAGAGGTCTGAATTCTGAGTTAAATGCAGCTTATAATATCGTGTAAAAAGTCGAAATTGAAACCTGAGCTAAACAGAGAGTAGATACGATGCAATTCAACCAATTACTACTTTATTTATAATGGTTAACACAGTTAGCTTGTCTTTATACATGGATGTAATTAAACTATAGAAGTTTCTAAATATTTAGGCTGTGTGCAGACGGAATTAGGAGACGTCTGCACGCAGGCTACCAAGTAGCTTCCTACGTAGACTTTCTTTGGGCTCGTCACGCACTCCTCCGTGACGTGCTCGTCACGCACTTCTCTTTGACGAGCCCAAAGAAAGTCTGCGTAGGAAGCTATATAGCTTATGAGGTTTCCCAATAGAACACTTTTCCAACCGTTTTAGGCTGAAATTGATGCCGGTTGAATTGAAAACATTGATCAACCAAACCAACCGAAAACGTTTTTTTTCCCAATAGGACACGAAAAAACCCAACCAACCTAAAACGGTTGATCCCAATAGAACACGACCTTAATGAGTTTGAGAAAACCTTGTCAAACAAAACATTGAAGGTCGAGGTGTATGAACACTTTGAGAAACCTTGTCAAACAAAAGGGCTAGTTGTATGAATCAGGGTATATTACTTATCCCGTTTGGCATCTTACCAATAGCTTAAGCTGTCCAGTAGCCGTGGTAGTGCGTACACTCATGCAGTCGACAACAAAAACGTCACCACAGTGCTCAGAAACTACCAGATGGCCTACACACCGAGTGGGTTCTGGAGCCGACTCATTACCAGGCTCATGGTGTCGGTGCAGAGATGGCGCGCCATTGAGCAGATTAAGGAGGAGAGCTATTCCTTGGTGTACTGGCGCGAGGGGATTGGTGTCGTGTACGAAGGAGGACACTTCCAGGTGGAATCGTACAAGGAATTGGTACGTTGCGTGACGTTTTTGCGTTACTCCTGTTACGTTACACTGATTAGTGTGACAACATGGAGTCACACAAAGTCGATACTGCAAATTCTGCGCGAAGTTCGTGCGTTCTAAAATTGCGTTACCCCACAAACGAAACGACTGCCAAAGAAAACATATCAGAATATTAATAATTTGTTCTAAATTCTCTGTTTGAATGAGTAGCAATAATATAAAGCCTAATTTGGAGCCTAGTGGTTCAAGAACATGGTGCGGTTAGCATGGACCAACATAATCCATCGCAGGGTATCCCCACCGTTTTACTTTTTGCCTGCCCCCACCCCCCACCAATAACACAACACAAGGACCCCAGCTAGCCTCAAACCCGAATCGCTCAATCTCTGCGCCGTCCAACCCACTAACCACCATCGTACCGTCCATGTATGAATGAGTATAAGTTTTATTTACACTCGGTAATTTATTTCCCTAAGATCCCTGTGAATCAAGGGAAAGCTGCCTTTCAAGAAATCAACGGCATTGCCATCACTGTTTGGTCAGAACATCGTGACTTTGCTGCTGTGGGATTTATCGTCGATCAAATTGACGCCCTCATCTCCGAGTGGTATCCAGGTGAATATAACATTTCTGATCTCGACCAAAAAATATTACAGTGTATTCCAGCACATATGGTGTTGTATTAACTTGTCTGTTTTGTGTTAGGTCTGGACGAGACTGACATGTACGGGCTGCCATTGGTTCGCCGTTTAATCCCGTGCCCACTGTGCACCAACCTCATGACTCAACGTCATTCGATGAAGCGCTCCGTTTCCATGGCCGAGTTGCCCACCTCTTTTCACGCGGCGTACCCTCCACGACCCTACAACTTCACGCTTCCGACATGCGCAGCGACCGCGCTGAGTTTTTCAACGATCACCTGTCCCTACCACCCTGATAAAGTTGTGTCGCTACAGCATCTGATCCCAGACTTGCTGATGGCGGACTTGCCGCGCCATTTATTGGTGGACCAAGGCCAGTTCAAATTCGAACCGCGGGAATCCGACAGGATCGGCGGCGGTGGCTCGGGCGAGGTGTATCGTGGGACGTACCGAAACGAGGCTGTTGCGGTTAAAACGTTTCACTCTACCAGACAAACCAGGTAATTATCTAAACTACATGTATTAGAGCGGTTTTCAATTGAATGTCGAAAGTCATTCGGATTTGCATTGGTTTTGCTTTACTATGCTCTGTGATTGGTTTGAAAAAGTCGCGCCACCTTCTCAACCAATCAGATGTAAAACCAAAACCAATCGCGACTTGGTCACACGTGTTTTCCCGCGCTTGGCGCCGGTTACGTGTATTTGCTTCGAGCCCTCATTAGTTTATTGTGTTGTTTGCGTTTGTTGTGATTGGCCATTGTAATTGCTTTGGTTTTGGTTTACAACACTCAATTGAAAACTACTCTATTTTGTTGTAAGAGCAGTTGAAGCGCGTAGCGTTGAAAGGACATTAGAGAGCTTAAGAACTGCGGTCAGGGCAAACCACGCAAAATCGGGATTTCGTAGCCTGCGTGGCAGGCGTAGAAAGGGGAGGGAGGAGGGGAGTTCGGGCGCGAGCGCGGAGCGCGATCGGCGGCGGGGGGGGGGGGGGGGGGGGGGGGGGGGGAGAGAGGCTGGGGAGGAACGCCTGCTATAAG
Organism: Desmophyllum pertusum; assembly: GCA_029204205.1. Classification (NCBI taxonomy): domain Eukaryota; kingdom Metazoa; phylum Cnidaria; class Anthozoa; order Scleractinia; family Caryophylliidae; genus Desmophyllum; species Desmophyllum pertusum. The sequence continues at coordinate 174,482 of MU825460.1, read as the reverse complement.
AACCCCCATTTGTTCATTTCTGCCGCAAAATTCTGATTGGTTATTTGAACAATAAGTCACATACTGTCACGCAATGCGAAGTTACTGAAACATAATCAAAATAACGGCCGATGAGGATGCTTTGTGGAGAACTATATCTGATTTGAACATCGTCGTTAGTTCCCAAATAATCTTGAAACCGGCTGGAAAAGCTCTTTTATTTGGTAAAGAAGTTTTGGCAGTGTTGCCGACAGGGACGGTAAAAGCCTGATATATCGAATGTTTCGAGCCAAGAACTGATTTCCAGATGAATGGTAAAGCAACGATTGTTGTCATCTCTCCGTTGATAAACACAATCAAAGACCAGCTACAAGATATGGAATCACTGGTATATTGTCGTATATTCTGTGGTTGATTGCAACGACTTATCGCCCGCAGAAATTCGCCAATGTAACTTCAAGGTTATACATGACTGTAGTATAAAACGCGACTCTTACAGTTCGTGGCATAATTTTGTATATTTGCCGTTAAAATGCGGTTTGCTTCACGTGTGTTTCTAACGGGCAATATAAGTTTAATTATAGGACTTTCAAGTAGAGCCTTCGACTGTGTACATTCCAGCAAATTGTTTCAGAGGTCATGTTTGCTTTCCTGTCAGGCTTTCGCCCTGTAGAGTTTGACACCTCTGTAATTTGTGGTGTTTTGCTGAGGTTTGTTTCGGCTGGAGGGACTGGATATTAAATATTCCGTGTAGGACGTTTATTTCTTGCATTTACTTTCAAGCCGGGCCCGGCATTTTCGATTGATTGCTTCTTTCTGGCGTGATAGTCGTGGGAAGCTGTCTTTTGTTTGGATCGTCCGCGCAGTTGACATCCAAAGTTCACAGCCAAAGCCAGCCCCGGACTTTCTTCTCTTCCCGACGGTGAAAATAAACTTTCAAAGGAAGCCCTTCCTAACTAACATAATCGCTTTCTTCCCCCTTTACAAAACTTTGCGAGAGTAGCGGCCATTCCGTTCTGAAGATTTTCTCATGATACTCGGCTGCTCGTTCATGCAAGAATTATTTTTTCACGCCTTCAAAATTTTTGCGTGAAGTCAATCATGTAGAAAAGCGCGTGATTGGTCGTTGCATTGACAGTTGACTTAATTGGATTACAAAAATACCGGTGGGCGGAAATGCAAATGAAACGGCTTTTGTAGCAGGCGTTCCCTGCCCCCCTTCCCGCCGATCGCGCTTTCGCGCTCGCGCCCGAACTCCCCTCCTCCCTCCCTTTCTACGCCTGCCACGCAGGCTAGGATTTCGTGGCAGAAGTTGAAAAATCGATTTCCTTAATTTTTTGCTCGTAAATACCCATTAGGTAGGAAAGATACCTGATGTAGTTTGTTTCCGCCAGAAGCCGTTTTCTTTAAGAAAAAATAAGAAAATCGGTTTTCGTCTTCCGACACTCAAAATGCTCAAAGTTGAACCCTGAAATTCGCTACTATATAAACTATCCTCGCGTTCGCAAACCAAACCATACAGAGAGCTTTGGACACTTTCTAACGACAGAAAAACTATTTTTCATCCACTGGATGACAATTTTTATGGCTGTAGCGAAATTCACGAAACTGAAACAAATACAAAATAAGAAAGAGGTTTCAGTTGAGACAAACTCAAATTTGGTAGCCACTTTCTATGGCATAACTCAACATGTGGTATTACTCCAAATTTTCTCAATCCTCGCTTAAACGCACATTTAAACATTTCTCTAAAACATACCTGAGAATTGGCTTGGGTTCTTTAAGGCATTCTCTTGGAGACAGTATCTAAGTCAGCCAATATTTCGATGTACCACCAAATGAACGTATTGACGGGTCCACATTTCTTTCATTCCGAAACTTGGACTCAAAAACTTGGCTGAAAAACTCCCGCAACATGATACTAATCCAACACGTTATATTAGGAAATCATTCGCAAATAGCTTTATGTTCCGTGGAATATATACACATGAAGTCTATGATGCGATAATGGGACTAAAGCTAGACAAGTCAACCATCGGTATTCCCCAGAGATGTATAAAAATTGCGAACAGCCACATCTGTGAAGCATTAACATTAATATTTAACCAGTCACTACTTCAAGGCATCGTCCCCGATATCCTTAAAATTTCTAAAGTAACGCCTGTAGATAAAGGGGGGGAGGAAACAGACCCAACCAATTTCCGTCCTATATCTACTTTGTCAGCACTAACGCAGATATTTGAAAAACTCGTTTATAAGCAACTTATCAACTTTATTGAAAAACATGATATCTTATTTCAATTTCAATTTGGATTTAGGAAAGGCCGGTCCACTGCACAAGCTATAACTGAAATCACAGACAACCTTAGAAGAGCAATTGACAATAACTTATACACCTGTGGAATATTTTTAGATTTTTCAAAGGCCTTCGACACTGTGAACCACAAAATACTAATACATAAATTAAATTCATATGGAATTAGAGGACTTCCCCTCGCTTGGTTTACCAGCTATTTGACCAACAGGCAGCAATACGTTGCGTTAGGTAATACGGAATCCCCAAAACAGACGATGACCTGTGGTATACCACAGGGAAGCGTGCTAGGACCTCTTTTATTTTTAATTTACATTAACGATCTTCCAAATTGTTCCAAAATTTTAACATTTCGAATATTTGCAGACGACACAAACGTGTTCGCCTCTACCCGTGATCCCAAAAGCCTTGAAGCTTTGATTAACTCTGAACTTAAAAAGTTAAGGAATGGTGTGACATCAATAAATTATCAATCAATTTTTCAAAACCAATTACATGATTATAAAATCGCCTAGAAAAGGAAATACTAATTTTAATATTACATTACAAAATACAGATGGGTCGTGCCATTCCTTAGAAAGAAAAGACCATATCAAATATCTTGGAGTTTTAATAGACGAGTCAATATCTTGGAAATATCACATCTCTTACATCTGTTCAAAAATATCACAAAATAATGGCATTATATCTAAGTTGAGGCACTATTTATCTATTCACCAACTAAAACAGATGTACTATAATCTTATTTACCCTTACATATCATACGCAATATTAGCCTGGGGAAGCGCTTATAAAACACACCTGCACAAATTACAAACTAAACAAATACCATAGCTAGAATAATGTTCTTTGCCACATCATTTGGAAGAATACTGAAAGCGCTCTCCCATTATTGAATATTTTAGACCTTCTTACTGTAGACAACATTTACCGCTTACACGCCCTAAAATAGAAAATGTCTACCTAATAAGAGTTTCTGTTATCGTGAATACCTCTCCCTTATTTTTGAATTGTTTCATTTTGGTAAATTTTGCTACAGCCATAAAAATTGTCATCCAGTGGATGAAACATAGTTTTTCTGTCGTTAGAAGTGTCCAAAGCTCTCTGTATGGTTTGGTTTGCGAACGCGAGGATAGTTTATAGTCGCATATTTAGGTTTCAACTTTTAGCATTTTCAGTGTCGGAACGCGAAAACCGATTTTCTTATTTTTCTCGAAATAAAAGGGCTTCTGGCGGAAACAAACTACATCAAGTTTCTTTTCTACCTTATAGTTATTTATGAGCAAAAAAATGAAAGAAATCGATTTTTCAACCTCTGCCACTCAATCCTTCATTTTCCCTGACTTCGCGTCTTAAGCACTGATGTTTTTGAGCCACGGACGGCAACCGGAAGGCGAATGTTCTTGGTTTTGGCGCGCTTTTATCCCCACCAAAGAGTTGGGAAGCCCTCATTTTTAGCATTTACAACTTGATGTTACGGAAGAAAAGTCGATAATACGCGCCAAAACAGAGAACATGCGATTTCCGGTTACCGTCCGTGGCTCAAAAACGTCCGTGCTTACGCTCTCTAATTTCTCTCTCTTCCTGCTCGTGCCCAGGTCTCTCCTGGATAGTGGACTGGGGAATACTGGGCCCGCTGCTGGATCCAGAACTTTAGGTGGGTCTTTCTATCAAAGATCACATCGAAGCGAGGGTTCGAGTATGCGCAGATCAGATGTTTTCTCCACGCTCTCTGAGGATGACATGGAGGAGGAACTGGAGAAGACCAAGTTGTCAAAGCATTCTGGGACTTACGTCAAGAGGTAAGCTAAATCAACACAATGCAGCTTGGAGTAGGTGTCTTGTATCGAAAGAGTTTTCAGGAAATTTCCTCAGTCGAAGCTCTCTCAGCGGACGCTCTCATAAGCGGACAGCTCTACTTACGGCCGCCTTGACAAAACTCCGTTTGAACTCTAGCTCATACAAACTCTGTATTTACACATTCTCATAAGCGGACAGCTTCTACTTACGGCCGCTTTGACAAAACCCCGTTTGAACTCTAGCTCATACAAACTCTGTATTTAAACATTCCCGTAAGCGGCCAGCTACAGTTGCGGACACTAGATCTGTTTCTCGAGGGTGTCCGCTCACTGGAGCTTCGACTGTAGCTCATAGCTCAGTGGTAGAGCGTTTTCACCGGAATCGCAAACGAAGGTCATGGGTTCAAATCCCGTTGGAGCCTAATTTTATTTGAGCTTTCTTTTCAACTGCTTAATATATAAACAGTGGAACCCCAATATAACGAACCCCTTTATAACGAAGTCCCGCTATAACGAACGATATAATTCTATTATTCAGCCCTCCCAGCCAATCAAGTTACAGTAAAATGTATGGAACAGATCCCCGATATAACGAACACACTTTCTCGGTACCTTGGCACTTCGCTATACAGTAAAAACCCGCATAAAAGAACACGTGTTTTGGGGGTTCAGGATGATTTTGTTCTTATATATCGGGTGTTTTCTGCAAAATCAGCCTGAAAATGTTCTTAAGGTGTTCTTAAAATTGTTTCTAAAAATTAAATACTGCAGCCAATTTTTCTTATATAAGAACGATTTTCATTTTTCAGGCTGAATGTGTTCTTATGTATATGGTACTTTTTTGACCAAATTTCAGCCTGAGTGTTCTTAATCCACTTGTTCTTTTATGCGGGTTTTTACTGTATCGGGGTTTCACTGTAACTACGAAAGTCTCATTCTCTCTCGTTGATTTGTTTTGTTTATTGTTTGTTTGCTTGTTTATTTCTTTGTTTAGGTTGCTGTGCTGTGCCGTCTAAACCACCCGTGTGTGGTCCGTCTTCTCGCCGTGTCCCTGCACCCGCTCTGCTTTGTGTTAGAACTCGCTCCATATGGCAGCTTAGCTTCAGTCGTTGATGAACTTTCGTCGAAACGCGAAGCACAAGAGAAGGACGGTGGTGGAGTGTCCAGGATTAGGGAGTCCATTCTCGGGCGCGAGCTGTCCTACAAAATCGCATTTCAGGTGAATTGCCAATATATTTTGGCTTTTTATTTGAAAAATGTTAAGACGGACCTATCTTTTATGGGGTTTATTTACAGGGGGAACTATTTACAAGGGGGCTATTTATAGGAGGAACTATTTACAGGGGAACTATTTGCAAGGGAACTATTTACAGGGGGGACTATTTACAAGGGGACTATTTATAGGGGGAACTATTTACAAGGGGACTATTTACAGTGTCTCATCGAGGTGATTTTCGCGCTCGCTCGCGTGCTCTCCCACTCGACTATCCCTGAGAAAAATGAGGGACTGCTCGTAGTCTAAGAGAGACATGTAGCTAACTGAACTATTAAACTGATGTTTCGACCTTCCCGGATCTTGTCAGCAGGGCGTAGCTTCAAAAACAATACTTGTACGGAGAGGTTTTGTATTACTAACAGCTTGTATCGTCCTAGGTCGCCAGCGCCATTTGGTACCTCCATGACTGTGACGTCATCTATCGGGATCTAAAAGCCGACAATGTGCTGGTGTGGTCATTAGACGAGTCAAGTGTACAGAACGTCAAACTTTCTGACTACGGTATCTCGTGTTTTGCCACACCCCAGGGGGTTGCCGGAGAGGAGGGAACACCCGGGTATCAAGCACCGGAGATTCGTACCGGGGTTGGATACGATGAAAAGGTAACGGAATCAGACAGTGTTGCGTGACGATGAAACGTTGCGTTATCTGTACCTGATAGTTGTGTGGGTTTTCGCCAGCGAAAGCGACTTGTCTTTTGCCTGTTTCGCGCCGCCATATTTTTCTAAGTGCATGCGAGGAAGCTGCGAAAAATGCCGCCTTTATGTTAATCGTGTAGTAATTGTTGTTTTCTTGTCGCAGGTGGACATTTTCTCCTTTGCAATCTTCGTGTTTGAGCTTCTGTCTGGCTGTCGCCCTTTTCGTGAATATCGCAACGTGGTGGACATCAAGAAAGCAATCCGACGCGGTGTCCGACCCTCGCTTGAATCCTATGACTTAGATACACAGATACCACGACTGGAAGGTCTTATGAGGCAAGAAGATCGTTATAGTTTGACTTCGATCCATTATGACACTCTTGTTATAAAACTGGCATAAACAAGAGAGGATGATCTAAGAGAAGCATTCCTCCATACATGGGTCTCTTCCAATGATAATTTTTTGAAATCTATTTTTAATTTTCAGTTCATAGATTGGTCAGTTCGAGTAACGTGATGTCGGAGCCTCGATCAGAAGGAAATAAAAATAACTTTCACAGCATGGCGCGAAACTATTAATAGATTTCAAAAAAATCTCATCAGGCACGGGGAATCCTTCTCTTAGATCATCCTCTCTTGGTATAAAGTGAACTCGCTATTGATCTACGCCTGTCAAAGTTTTGTACTGTTGTCTTTATAAGTTGCCTCATCGCTTGTTTTGTTCGTTGTAGATCATGTTGGCATCAGTTACCGGAGAAGCGACCTTCTGCAAGTCAGATTTTGCAGCAGATGGAGGAGCCATCTTTTCTATGCCAGTGTCGACTCGTGCCAGCCTCCAACGAGGGCCTGTTGGAAAAAGTTACAACGATCAATGGTTTATCGCACACCGGGCCTGGTGAGTAATTTTGTTCATAGTTTTAAGAGAGAAAGCGGAAATAATTTGATGCTCGTTCGTTCGTTTCTTCGTTGGTTCGTCGTGGGTGGGTCGTTCGTTCGTTGATTCTTTGGTGCGTTCGTTAGTTCGTTGGTTGGTTGGTTGGTTCGTTCGTTCGTTCGTTCGTTCGTTCGTTCGTTCGTTCGTTCGTTCGTTCGTTCGTTCGTTCGTTCGTTCGTTCGTTCGTTCGTTCGTTCGTTCGTTCGTTTCGTTCGTTCGTTCGTTCGTTCGTTCGTTCGTTCGTTCGTTCGTTCGTTCGTTCGTTCGTTCGTTCGTTCGTTCGTTCGTTCGTTCGTTCGTTCGTTCGTTCGTTCGTTCGTTCGTTCGTTCGTTCGTTAGTTCGTTCTTAGTTCATTCATTAGTTCGTTCGTTCGTTCATTAGTTTCATTCGTTCGTTAGTTCATTCGTTGGTTGGTTGGTTGGTTCGTTCGTTCGTTCGTTCGCTCGCTCGCTGGCTCGTTCGTTAGTTCGTTCACTGGTTCGTTCGTTCGTTTCCCCCCCCCCCCCCCCCCCCCCCCCCTGTCTGTCTGTCTGTCTGTCAGTCTTTCTGTCAGTCTTTCTTATACTCAATTTTTTTTATTTCACCTCCATCCCTTCGTTTGTTCATTAATTCACCAAAACACTCAAGTTTCAAAGCTTTCCTGTTAGATCTTCTCTTTATTCCTCATTACCTTATATTATCATACCTTTCCTGTTCTCTAGGAAATCCTTTGGTTTCCTCCAGCACTGACGGTCCCTCAACAGAAAATACTTCAGGCTTTGTTTTTACTATGGAGTCGTGAACGAGAGAATCGATACTACAGCATGATAAACTGTGAAACAGGAGTGTTTTACACGCACGAACAAAAATGCCCTGGACACAGAGTGCTGTGCATGACAAGAGTTGACAATCGGACTTGGCTTGGCACGGAGGTAAGTCAAATCCATAATTTAGAACGTAAGAGCGATGTTCTTCGTTTCAAATTGCGCGCGGACTTACGCGCAATATTTCCTACCGACTTATTTATGCTTATTCTATAAGTATTTAGCATAACCCATGTCATTGGCTGACTATTGGCAAACTCGCAATCTGATTGGCTACACAGGCACCTACTATCGATCATTAGCATAACCCAGTGACCAACTATTAGGCAAACTCGCAATCTGATTGGCTACGCGGGGGCGTCTAATTTTCGATAGACTACCCTGGGAGCGCGCGCAAGTAAATTACCGAAATCACAAACCAAAACTAGAAATAAATCACTTTCACTGAACGTTTGTGTTGAATAGATCGGTCTCTGGGTTATACTAAAACAATTAGACGGCTCGCTCTCGGTTTCTATCGACTTTTGATAGTTGAATCGGGGCTTCGCTCCTCGCCAACTACCAGCGACCTCGAGCTTGCAGCCGGTCTAATTGTTAATTGTGCAAGCGTGACAATGTCCCTTCGTTTGTTTGTTTGTTTGTTCAGGGGTGCACAGTGGAGGTGTTCGGACGCAGGTCCTGGCGTTTACCCTCAACCTTGTGGTCCTATATCACCAAGGCCCCGGTTCTAGCATTGTTAACAGAATATGCTCCATCAGATCCTGAGGCGGCAGAACCACAGGTAAACATTGAAGGCTTCTGTTTTACTTTGTCTTTCTTGATACTGTAATGTCGCCAGGTAACAATGAAGTATTTTAGAGCGGGTTTCGATTGATTGTCGAAATAAATGTGTTTGTTTTGGACTTCATTCAGAGAGGCGAGGTGGCCTAATGGTTCGATACTGTTTGAGGTCGTTGTGCTGTGTTCCTGGGCAAGACACTTTACTCGCACAGTGTCTCTTTCCAGCTAGGAGTATAAATGAGTTCCGAGGAACTGTTAGGGTAACCTGACAAAATGCTGGACTAGCATCCCCATCCAGGGGGAATACAATGTTAAGGTTAAGTCTGTCTATAAGCCAGGTGACTTATCAGGCCGGCGCTTATCTCCGGTTTCCATAGCATGAAGCGACTAGGGGTATCGCTACTCCCCTGGATGGGATGCTAGTGCTAGTCCATCGCAGGTAACCCCCCAGCATTTTTGTCAGGTTTCCCTGACAATTCGCCTGGGTGGAGAGAGGCACTGTGAGAATAAAGTGTCTTGCCCTAAGACACAACACAGGGGGGACAGCAATGCTTATATTCACTTTATGCTGCTGTAATCGGATTTAAGCCTTGGCACGGATGAGCCTTCAAGCTCCGGCTCCGATCCGTAGAACTCTACCTACCGTTTCTTGTTTGTTTTTATTTCAGGGTGGCTCAAGAGTTAAAAATGTGTACGCGTCCCTTGCCAACGGTACGCTGGTAGTGTTCACACAAAAGACTATCTCCGCGCGAAGGTTTTCGCACGCTGACGTCACTCTTGTGTCGGAAGAAGAAGACGAGCATTTGAAAAGAGAAAGCGACAAGTGGTCTAACTTCCAGGTTCGTTGCATGTGTTTGTAGCTTATGTATAAAGTCGAACCCCTATTAAGCGGTCACCCTCGGGGAAACGGCAAGTGGCCGCTTAATAGGGGTTTTATTTACAGTATTATTATTATACTGATATTGGGGCTTTGATAGCTGGCCGCTTAATAGGTGGCCGCTTTCAGCGGCTTTCAATAACATGAGAATTCTCGGGAACTCTGCTCAATCAACGGTTTCGTTTTTCGCTGCCGTCAATCCATTCAAAAGTTCACGTCCGTGGATTGTGATTGATAGATTTCTTTCACGGTCCGTTGGTTCGAGTTGGTTGTCGTCGTAATTTTATGATTGATGGCAGCGAAAAACGCAATTGTAAGTTGGGTTTTGAACTTCAGAGTTCGCGTGTTATTGAAAGGCGCTGTAATAGGGGTTCGACTGTAGTTTAAAAAACTCGCAGCAGCAGTGTTTTATGAGATATAAAGACACGAGGCAAATCCTCGTTTGATCGTCATACCCCGCTATATATGGCGTTTTGTTGAAAAATATGTTATCGCCCATTCTTTAGGTCGTAAATCTTGGTCAAAGTGGTATGCCCGCCAAAAGCATGGTTCTTGTACGAGACAACAAAGAGCTGTGGGTCGGATGCGGTAACAAGATCGTCATAATAGACACCCAGACGCTGGCCATCCTGGACGAGATCGCTGTCTACCAAACGCCGAGGACGCATGTTCGTATCATGGTCACGGACGGCGCGCGTGTGTGGAGTGCAGACCGGAGATCGACGAAAATTTTACAATGGCAAGTCAGCAGTCGTCATCTCACGAATATGTTCGACTGCGATGTCGATAGCCCCGTTGGAGTCGTACTGAACACGGACGTCAAGGAGCCCCGTCGTTTCGCACCAAGGCAAGGGAATTCTGAACGCTTTTCTGGGCGTGACAGCGCAGTTAGTGACACACCAGGAACTCTCGAGCCGTCGTACACAGAGGCTATGTTCAGAGAAGCCATGGCGCGGGAAGGAAGCGGACGAGGCAACGAAACAGAATCTTTGCACAGCGTGGACTCACTTCCGCGTGAAGCCGCGTCATCCTCTAGATTTGTTCTTGGAGCTGGACGAAATGGCTCCCCCGAGAATTCTGACGATGAAGATTTTATCAGCTCAGACAGGACTCCACCTGTTACCATCCCTGGCTCCAAAGCACAGTTTATCAGCGATCAAGAACTGGAGAAAAACTTGTTGTCCCGTTTTCGTTCCCTTTCAGCGGAAACCGAATCTGGTGGTTCAGTTGACAGTGGGGTCTCTTCTTTTCGAAACCCTTGCACAACGAAAAGTAACGCCGCGAACCAAAAGACAAGTGCCACTTCGGGTGCAGCTCGGGCTCATAACGAAGTTTCACGAAATGACGAGAATTCTGCATCGGGGACTTCAGAAAACGATCATGAAGGAGCGGTGCCCATTGATAGCAATCAATGCGTTGTCGAGCAGGCGGATAGAGATTCAAATGTAGGCACGATCTCCAAGGATGAGACGAGTGATAAATCGTCCATGATTTTACGCGTGGAAAGCAACCAGGAAATTAGTGGTGCCTTAGACAACCAAAGCAACTCTACCACTGGTGAGCTCAAAGATCGCAACGAAACCCAACAAGCTCTCGGTAAAGATGAGTCAAGAAGCACACACGAGGAGAATCTCAAGAAAATTGATGGCACAGAAGACCTTGAACAGAACGAAGCTGGTTTCGAGCTGGTAGACCGCGAGGAAACACGACAAGCCTTCGTTGAAGGCACCAAAAGAATCACTCGCTCTGAAAGCCCGAGTACTCAGCAATGTGCTTCTATGGCTTCCCTGCAAATGCCTTTCAGTTCGTCTTCACGCGCGCCCTCGCTTATGAGTTCAAAGAAAAGAAAGTCGCAGCGAAGGCCGACGAGTGAAGGCAACCAATCACCATCCACCAAACCTTGGGCAGCGAGACCGCGGTTACGCATACTCGCGGGCTCAATAAACCGCGTGACAGCGCTTCTGTTGGTGAATGGCACGTTATGGATTGGACGAGGAATTGGTGACGTACTAGCAATGAACGTGAATTCAGCCAATAACGATCTTCCACTTGGTCACGTGTTTGCGCAGCTTGAAAGCGACAATCTTCTCGGTTACGAAAACGGTCAAGTGGATGAAATTGTCAACAGCGGCGCAAACAAGGTGGTGTGTCTCCGTCGGCTTGAGCCCGCCCGAGGGAACGCGGCCAACGAGGACCGGTGCACGGAGCGGTATCAGTTGATCGTGTGGGAGGCCTGGGGAGACACAGAGTTTAGAAGGTTTAATGCACAGTTGGACGAGTTTAACACTTCAGTTGAATGATCTGTGACAATAGTTCGACATCAGTCGTTATTAGTAAATAGCAGGAAAACAGGGAGCGCGGGACTGGGAATGATCCGAGGCGAAATCAGTCCCACAACTCCTCGCGAGCGTGAGCGCAAAAAAGGAGATACGGACGAGAAGGGATTGGGGCCTGACTCGTTCCAATCCCTTCTCGTCACACCGAGATTATTCAGGCGGGGGAACAAGTACCAGTTGATGGCAAAATCCCGCCTCCGAGGCAGGACTGAGCCCGCGGTGTTAGGCCTCGAAGTTGCTAAGCAACATGACGCAGGAGCGATTGCTTTTGGACGCCGTGGGAGTACTCGTGAGTGCTCGCGCTAGTTTGTGATTGGATAAAATGATTCGGAAACTCTTCGAGTGCTTCCACGACAATTTGCCAAAACTTGTATTGTTCCCCTTACTGTTTTTCGTGAGAGATAAGAAAATGTTACGACACTCCCTACTAAACGTTTATGAAACGTATTTAGTGTGTGGAATTTTATTTGAGGCATTTCAAGTAGTTCTTGTTTTGTAGATTTTGTAGATACTAAGTGCTACAAGCAGTCACATTTTTAGACCCGATATTTAATGTAAAAACAAAATTTTAGAAACTAATTTTAGAGACAATTTTAAATAGCATAAGTAAGGTCGTTAAATGTAGAGATCACCAAGAGACCATCTTTTCTTGATATCACGCATTTTTCACCGTGTGCTTGCACGTCAGTAATCCATTACTAGATGTCAACATACAAATTCTCCTTACTGGTGATTTGCCCCTTAATTGTTATTACCTGCGTGTTTGAATTTGTATTGACGAAATTAGATAAGATAGGTTCAAAAATCAAGGTCACGCTATTTTAGATGATTTTGTTACATACAAACCGGTGTTTTAAGGATTGTGTTACTATAGGTCACGCTATTTTAGATGATTTTGTTACATACAAACTGGTGTTTTAAGGATTGTGTAACTATAGGTCACGCTATTTTAGATGATTTTGTTACATACAAACTGGTGTCTTAAGGATTGTGTTACTATAGGTCACGCTATTTCAGATGATTTTGTTACATACAAACTGGTGTTTTAAGGATTGTGTTACTATAGGTCACGCTATTTTAGATGATTTTGTTACATACAAACTGGTGTTTTAAGGATTGTGTTACTATAGGTCACGCTATTTTAGATGATTTTGTTACATACAAACTGGTGTTTTAAGGGTTCTATTACTAGGTCACGCTATTCTGTTACATTTACTGGTCTCGAATCCGAATATTGAACAATAGGTCGACTATAATTAATTAGGCTAGTTTACAACAATAAAGTAATAGAAATTTAAGTGAAAATAATATTAGATTTTTAAATGAAAGCAATATTATTTGAAGCTTTGTGCAAATAAAATAGATAAGGATTGAATATATTAATTAATTTTAATTCCACGAGTTCATCGAATTTAAACGAAAATAATTACACGCTACGACTATTTTCCTTGACAAGAAATATCCGATGCTTTCATTGAATGAACCGTCGCATTGTCGATTTACGTGGCCAAAAGCTAAAGTCTTGTTCTCGTATCCCACCGGTCAAACCTTGCAATGTCGTCGCCGACAACTGCCCCAGCTATACCGTTTACCGCCACATACCGTAAGGACCCTAGGCATGCCTGCGAGGTTGAACTCAAGTCACGTTTACAGGTAAAGACCTTGTTGTCATTGCGGCCGAGACGTTAGCGTAGACAGCAACCCCTATTCCAGGCAGAATCTCGATTTTGGGGGTGCATGGAATCTTCGTTTTGGTGTCGAATCTTCGGATGGGTGGGATCTTCGATTTCCACGTGCAGCCAATCAATTACGCGCAAATAGGGACACTGGCAGTTCAGCCAATCAGCGATAAGTTTACATTCAGTGCTTTCAAGTGTCACGTGTTTGCGATACAGATCCTATGGAAGTTTGCATTCGAATTTCAGACTTCAATAGGTTTTATTACCTGAGATATCTGAGAGAATACGGACGGTAATATACTTACCTCTTTGGATATCAATCGAATTATTATATATATCAGACTTTTGATGGTCACGAGTGTTGTTGAAACAGTATATATGCCGCTCCAGATGTGCGACTAACATCGACAACGTACCAGAATTCTGGAATTGACATTCCAAAGCCGTCAGTGGTTGAAGTTGAGAAGCCACTCAAAGTTTAGATCTGTAAGAAAATGAAAACGGTTTCTTCTTCTCCTTGCTCGACTTAGACCCTTGTTTTCAAACAGCTACAAAGTTGGAGGGGGGGGGGGGGGGGGGGTGGTGGCAAGGAATTATTGGGTGTGGCATTCGTGTTACTGGGGAATTTGGTGGGGGAATGGAGAGGGTTACAACTAAAAAATATGACGGGCTTCGGACGCTTGTATTTGATTTTGATGAGGATGAGAATATCGTAGGAGCTGATGAAACCAAACGAATATTGGTGGCGAGACAAAAACTAGGATTTTATTTGGTGTGTATTTTGACAGACAATTTTGTGGGCACAACTGATTGTGTCAATCTCATCATACTTGAAGCGAGACTCGTGGACATTAAATGAAGTGTATCACCCCACTTTTATCAGTTTCCAAAGATAGCTGTGAGACATGCTGACTGCGCAAAAAACGAACCTTTAGACCTTTCACTGATAGCTTCACGATTAGCAGGCGTAAGCCGATTCTTATGAATAGATTGTTTTGTCTGTTAAAACAATAGAACTAATAGATAATGCGTCACTCACAAAGAGTCACTCTAGATCTGCACGCACAGCTGAAAATAAAATATTTGTCATTCTCCCACAAGTCTGACATTCTAAGAGGATATCGTTTCCTTCTGAATGAAACAGACTGTTAAATTAAACAATTAAATTAAGCCCATTTCTGTGTTTCGTGTTGTCCACAAATGATGCACATTAGAGAAAAACACTTCACAGTTTTGATTGGGTTTTTTTTAATAGGTCAGAGTGCGACTAACAGCTGACATTTTTTTCTTTTCTTTATTTAATTTGCCGAAAATAAATAGGTTATGGTAAAACGTGCGTCCATACGCGTTCGTTTCTAAAAACTTCTCCTCACGGTTTGAAAACTGACGCTGGAAATTAGGACATAATTGAAAATTCGGCAAATAGTAAGCTAGAGTAAGTTAGAAAGATCAATTTTAAGTTTTTGCTGATACGTTTATTCAATGATTAATATTTTTGGTGAATAGGCCTTTGCAGCTGTATGTCACGTGGTCGTGCCACGCGACCATGTCACTCACAGCGCAATTGATTGGTTTCTGGAAATCAGGAGAGCGGGTGAAAAATCAGTGCGCAGAGAAAATATATATCACGATTTTAAAAGCAGCATATCGCAAGGTAGATAGAATTGAAATGAATATACTATAATTCGTTTGCAATTCAGACAAGAGCAGTGAGTTCTATATAAAAAGACTCATCGGTGCAAAATCACACCCTTACCGGGGGAGGGGGGAGGAGCGGTATTGTACTCTAAATCAAATGTTTTACATTTTCCGTACGCCTTTTCCTCGTGTACCAGTCGCATTTCCTTCCAAAGAATTTTAAACAAATTCAGGGCTTATGCCCGAATAGAAGAAAATGCATTTCTTCTTTCATCGGAAAAGGCGGTGACTGATTTCATGATAAATAACTCGCCATACTTTTAACTAGCTGATGGTTTTTCGTAATTCTCCTTTCCTGCCTGCTTGACTATGAATAGATATTGTAAGGAGTAATTATTTGTTGATCACCAACGCTCCCCCCCCCCCCCCCCCCTCCCCTATCCCCCATTCCCCGCCCGGCCACCTCCAATCACACCACTTTGTATGAACCTTTGCACGCGCTCGTCTGATTTTGTTGAATAAACTTTCAAGTGTCTAGACAATTGGCAAACCTCGTTGAATTGTCTCCTCTTGAGTTGATAAGATTTTTTTTGTTTCGATATCAAAACCTGATTTAACTTCTATTATTCTCGACTTCTGATATCTGGCACGTCCCGTTATACGATCCCTTAGTTTACCAGTTATAAAAGCGTTCACTTTCCACCAGTAGTCACTGTTGAATCGATCTTCGTTCAACAAACGTCATCCTCCCGGATCAGGCATCTTTGGTAAGTTTAAAATTTTATTTTAGATAGATTTAACCAAGAAATTTAATTTGCGTTAAACCTGAAAACTAGACATGGAATTTTCTTCTATTCCAAGAGATCGTGTTTTTATATTGTAGGTGTTCATTGTAATTTTTATCTCGTTTCTTGTTAAAATGAATTCGTTTAGATTTATAGTGCTAGATAAAATAAATTCATCAGTATTGAACACATGGTAAAAGGACTCGCGCATGATCGATTCAGATATTTTATGGAGTTTAAAATTTACGTTCAGCTGATTCGGATTCAAGATTGTTTCGTTTAAATTTATCATTTTCGTTCTTCGCGCGCATGCAGTCGTATAGAGTTTGCACTGATCTTATAACAGCCGCCACACCCTACAAGTTATTAAACATCCTGTGAAGTAGGTCGTTGTCAGTTCAGCTTTAGAAGAAATCTCCTCGATTGGCTTTCGTTTACTAGCCTGCGGCAATCAACAGGAATGTGAAGAAATGTTGCCAAGTGCTATAGCGAAAAAATTGGTGCGGCTGGAAAATTTATGGCCTCTCAGAACTGCTGATCGTAATTTCAAGACCGACGCCCCCACAAAAAAAATTGTTCAGTGCGCTTGTAGTGAATATTTTTCAAAAAAATTAAACATTTGACTTAGCTCTTCATAGGCGTTCTGTAAACAATTCGCATCACTTGAATATATCTTTTAGTTTGCAATCTCCTTAAGATAAAGATAAAGGAATGTGCTAGCTATTTTATCACGCCACTTACATCTGATCACGTTTAATGGGGCGTGTATTTTCAGGTCTTCTTAGCCGAGCTTGTTTCTCTTTGCGGACGAAGCTCATTCAAGGTCGCTTTCCTCGAACTCATCTTCTGGTAAGTAATCCACAATTCATTTTATTCCATATACTGCTCTTTTTAGTCGTAATTTAAACCTCTTAGCCGTTCACTGCACTCTTTTAATTTTTCTTCGTCATTCGCTCATCAAAATTTGAAATGAATTTTCAGGGGCTTAATATTAAATTAACAAACAGCCTGAGCCTTGACCCTTAGCAAAGCTGTAATGATTTCACAATCACTAGATCTGAATACGTCGGGGCAGTATTTTATAAATTGCAAAATTGTTTCTCCGTTGGCTACTGACACAGACGTTAAAATATTTCTGATCGTTTCAGTATTGTTTGGTAATAATAAGTCAGTTATAATATTTTTATTTTTATTCATTGAAGCACGACTTAGTAACTATTTTGAAATTCGCCAAATAACATTTCGAACACAATTTGATGAGTGATCATGATCAGTAGAGATTTTTAAGATGAATACACATTTTAATTTTATTTGATGGTTTTCAGCATCGGGCAATGACCGCAATTACAGTTGCGAACGTCCAAAATACTGAGTACAAACAAGTTTAATTAACAAGTTTAACAATGTTAACATAGTTCAACCTTGAATGAAAATATATGAAAAATCATGTATTGAACTGCGGAACAAAGATATTAGTTACGAAGGAAGATCATATATCAAGTGTCATTCGTGACAGAGGATAATGCTGGCCGCTACAGATAGTGGAAATGAAAATAAAATATAGTCAAATCAGAGTAGGATCACCGCCCATAACGTACTGCATGCTTATTTCAATCGCTCGGTCGATGATCAAACAAACGATCAATCAATCAATCAATCAATTTAATCAATCAATCAATCAATCAATCAATGCAATCAGGAAGTAAGAACTTGATTGTTGATATTTTTAGCGTGACTAAAGCACTTGAATGTTTAAATCCTGTCACGATATTAAAATTAAATCGGTTTAGATCAGTTGGTAACGCAGAAATTTTATTCAATACGTTTTCTTTTTCAAGATGATATTTAATTTCTAATTGATAGCATGATATCAGTATGGTTGTGGAACTAGCTATTATAAGCATAATTAATAAATTTGCAGAGCGATTGCTTTTGTGTGGATATAATAAAAAAACTGAAAGGCGACATAACTTTATATGACAATCCTACTACTTGTGGCTGGACAAGTTGAATGCGTGATCGATCTTGTTTATTTTATTTTTTTTAATTTGGACGTAAGGTAGCACTATTTGCAATTGTCAAGTGTGTTTTGATGTCCGGCCGCCATTTTGGATGATGATTGCCCTGAAATTATAGCTAAGAGATTAGAGTTGTGGAAATTTGAATGTTGACAAAATTAAATCTTATTGGAGAATGCTTAATGTACTATATTTCGCGTCCATCTGCAGTTGGCCCATCTGTAAATGCACACAGTATGAGACATGTTAAGCTGACCAGCGTGAATTTTATTCTTTTTCTCAGGTCATTATGGCGAGGCTGTGCTCTGTGGCTGCCCTTCTTCTATTTGTTTGTTTTGTGAGCTCAACATCTGTAACAGACGGGTTTGGGGATCCAAAATCCTGCGTTGGAAGTGAGTACAGCTTATAATGAGGGTGGGGTGGGTGAGCTGATCGTTTAATTGTTCACTTGTTCACTTGTTCACTTGTCCACTTGTCCACTTGTCCACTTGTCCACTTGTCCACTTGTCCACTTGTCCACTTGTCCACTTGTCCACTTGTCCACTTGTCCACTTGTCACTTGTCCACTTGTCCACTTGTCCACTTGTCCACTTGTCCACTTGTCCACTTGTCCACTTGTCCACTTGTCCACTTGTCTCCACTTGTCCACTTGTCCACTTGTCCACTTGTCCACTTGTCCACTTGTCCACTTGCACTTGTCCACTTGTCCACCCGTTCACTCGTTCGCTTATTCACTCATTTCCTCGTTCCCTCGTTGTCTAGTTCCAAGGTTAATATAATTATTTTTACTCTTACAGAATGTGGTATGAAGAGGTTGATTCATCCTGAAAGTACATTTTCCTCAAAAGTCCCTCGCAACCTTGTCGAATTCCTGAAGCACCAGGTCCCACACATGGTTCCACATAGCTGCTCAGAATTGGAATTCAGTGTTGCCTGGCTTCTTGATGACATTTACCACAATGTTAAGCACCCAGACTTCAAGTACATTCCTGAGGGACCCAAAGGAAAATCGACGCCTCTTCTCAACCCCAACCATATTGTCAGCCCATCTTCTGCAAAGGTGCAAAACTACATTGTGGCGCGCCCGATGGACTCCAGACATCCCCCAGAATCGGTCATCCACAAACAAGTTACACTCCACGGCGCTTTACGCAATTACAAGAAGGCCAAGGCGATGTTGATGTACTCACGCTTGCATCCAACTGTACAAGGAGCTAAGCAGATTTGCCACATCAAAGCAATTTTGAAGATTCCCATCATGGTGGTGTTCTCGATCCCAAGAAAAGAAGTGGCAAAGGCAAGGAAGAATCTGGCCATCTGCGGGATTGGAGTGATCCACTCTCCACCAAAACTGCCTCTGTCACTCTTAGTCAAATCACCCTTACCGATGCCGAACATTGACTATATCTTCCGCGGCTACAACCTCCTTTTTGGCAACCCTGTTGTTGACCCAACTCATGGACGTGACCCGGGTATCTCTCGCATGCCGATCTTCAAGGCCACCTTTGACAGAGGACTTACAACATCTGACATGAGGTATTTGATTCCCGATGGCATGTCTTTCCTGAAAGCAGTTAGCTGTAGAATTGACTTCGGCTCAACGGAGGACCGTAGTGAGAAATCTTACATTGATTCGCTATCCAACACTGTTGGAGCTGAAGCTGGATTCCTGGGATTCAACTTCAAGGCAAGCACAACGGTTCAGAAGAAGACCCAAGAGATCAAAAAAGCCAGTAACACATACGTCATTACCCAGGCTGTCTGCAGCGTTTACACTGGCGCCATCTTCATGGAGTTGCCTCCTCATCCTTCAGATGAATTCATAGCTTCACTTAAAAAATGCGAGAAGGACCCCTCGGAGGAGAACCTAAGAAATCTGGTCGACAACTATGGCACTCACTTCTTAACGGATGTCGTCATGGGGTCCAAGTTTGGTGAAGAAAGTCAAGTAACAACTGAATCATACGAGAAAATGGTGTCTGACGGACTTGACGTGGGGACCGCTGCTGGCTACTCTGGACGTTTCTCCGCAGGCGTGACAACAGAGACTGCCTCAGAGAAAGAGCAACGGGAAAAGTTCGAATCATCCCGGACGAGCAAGACCACCTACTCATATGGCTCTAACATTCCTCCTAATGGCGATCCTACCGTCTGGGCTTCAACGAGCTCTGACGACCCAATGCCTATCAACATGGAACTAAAGGCACTGACTGAACTGCTGACTGAAGAGTTCCTTGGGGACACAGGCATCGACTACAAAAAGTTGAAGCAACCGCTGATAGACTACTTGACCCAGTACTGCTCGAAGCTTGTGGATGAGGGCAAAGCAAAGGACTGTATGCCACCCACAGGTATTGTCAATTCTCCTTAATATTTCGTGCATTTTTTTCAGTTTCAGTTTTGAGAATTTGGTGGTACATCATAGTAAAATGTATACTTGAAAAAATTGGCCAATTTTTTCAAGTTCTCCGTTCGCAATCCGTTTTAATCTTCTCCATCCTCAACCATCCTTGTTCCTGTATGGTGTCTTATTACCTCTTTGGTGTTTTTCTACCAGTTAGTTAACTATTATTTTGAGGCATTCTTCAATTTGAAGGTGATTTTGCACTTCGCAAAAATGTCATATTCTTATTGGACGCCAATTACATCTTAAAAGTGTGTGGTGACAGACATGGCCAGTAGTTTTCCCGCCTTCGGGATCGATGTTGCCATGCCATCTGTCCTTCACGCGATGCATAAAACTATCTATAGTAATTATATTTTGGAATCTAGCAATCATAGGTGTGTAGTGATCTGCAGTGGAAGGTTCCAGCCACTGACAACATTCCACAACACTATGTCGGAGTTTCTTGGTTGATTTTATAAGATGTTAATAAAGACGGAGAAAGGAAAGTGCTTCTCTTATGTGGTAGTCTGTTTGGTGGCGTATATTCATTTTTTATGGCCCATCCCATTAATGTGGTTGTGCCTTTTGTTTCTGTGGATTAAACCCTTTACCATTCAAATAAAATCTATTGAGCAGTACTTTCAAGTGGTGCTGTTTTTGTTTGACCAAATTAAATTCAAGATTTTTTTCCTCAGTTCAGAACTTCGCTCTCTTGCATGGGAGTGAAAGGGTTAAACATTCTAATTTACTTTCATGTTATAGAATTTGCAACTAATGGTCCAGGCCTGAAGACGCTGATTCAGACAGACAGGGAAGTTATCGGTGCTGAAAAGATCGACGAAACCACCTTGGCAATGGTCCATGGCAATGTCTACAAAGGCTGGAAACTTGTGATTCGCAAGGACGGTTCAGAGGTAGCCTCCAAAGATTTGAGCGACAAGGACTTCGCCACTGACATGGTGGTGTGCCGTGGAAAACGCCGCCTTGGTGTTCTTCTTACCGACAACTATGAATACGCCCACATTGAGATGTATGAAGTCAGCGAGGATGGCAAGACAATCACCAAGAAAGACGTCGTCGACCTCCTTGACGTCGGAATGACACTAGAAGACATCGGCCATATGAATGTCAACAGCCTTTCGTACTACGCCGATGTCAACGGGTTTTTGATGGGAAAGCAAATGAGCAAAATTGAACTGTGGAAGATCGAAAGCATCTGTACCGAGGGTGGGTACGTCCGTGCAAAGCGTATCCTGAAAATGGAAAACTGGGATTACGTCATCGGCCCATCTGCTCACCTGAGTGACAACATTTTCGTCGTGGCTTTACAGGGTCCTTACGAAAAGAAGGAGATTAAGATGGTGGAAGTGTTCGGCGAAACCAGCTACAATGACTCAATGACCACGATCAGATTTAAAGGTCCGTTGTACTGCACCGACCTGTACAAAGACCAGGATACCCTGTTCGCACTAGGAGCGGAGTGGTATGAAGAGCGAGGTCGGCTGGTGGCATTCCGATGGCTGAAGGAAGAGAAGAGGCTGGAGTATGCTTCTGATCTGTTGACCCCAGATTTCATGAAGGATACCGGATCCGACATCGGCGTTGTCTCGGTGTACGGCGACAAGGCCTACTACGGAGAAATGGGTGGCGCGGATAAGGGAAGAGTCTTGGAATACCAGTTCAAATACGAGTCGCAGTGAGACTCCTTCGCAGCTGTTATTTGAGACCGTCACGCAACGCTTCTCGCAAGCGTTGCGTGACGGCTCAAATAACGACTAGGAAGAAGAAGACATGTGGCTTTTGGAACGGACTCTGATTATTAACATTGATTGACACTGATTATGATTGCTATGGTACTGTTACCAGTTTTTATTTTGTTTTTTTGTTTTTGTTTCGAGTAATTGTATTTTAATCATCATTTACTTCAGCGTTGTATTGCAATCGTTTGCACATGGAATACCACATGGCCTGTCACATGGAATAACGCAGCCGTCATGGCTATGGAACTTGGACTCTGATTACAGAAAAAACATTGATCACTAACGCAAATAATCCATAAATAGAGTGGTTTTCTTAGTGACTACTGAAAGCACATTATTTTTTGTTTGCATTTTCCTTGCTTGTTTGCTTGTTTGTTTGTTTGTTTTTTCATTCAGTCAAAGGAAAGACATACAACGCATGCTACAGAGATCAAAAGAACGGATACATTTTTTAACGGCTAAACAGCCTGGTTTATTTTTCAAGACCGTAGAAAACCGCTCTACTATTCTATATTTTAGGCAAAGATCTTAACGCAATTCACAAAGAATCGTAAAAATATGTCCATAAAAAGAGGAATTTCTGTTTTCCTAACAAAATATGTCTCTTTTTTTATGGCCACGTTTATGGATTCCCAGTGAAACACTAAAGCACAGTTCTCGGTATACGCATTAAATAAATATCCTCTGATTTTCTTAGGACACTAGAAAGTACTGGTTTTTATTTTGCCAAAGAATACGTGACCATTCAAAGCAGTTTCCATAGAAACTGAAACAGCGCGTAGCCTAGAAACTTCACATACATCAGTTTTGAACTCTTCAGTAAAAAACGGTAACGTTTTAATCCATGGAGAAAACACTTGTGTGAAATAGCTTGAAGGTCTTGTTATCCTGACTTATTCGACCTCGATTAGTGTTTAGCCAGTTGATAATTACTTTCCATACAAAGTGTTCAAAACGTTTGTGTAGCCATCGGCTACTGCTGAACCGGCCAGGAAATCTTGTTTTTTGTCAGTATTTTTACTTTCTATTTTATTTTACAATATATGTACTGGGAAACATTAGAGGGGAAAATACTTAGATTCGTTTGTTGCTGTTAATTAAAGACTGTGCGAAAATTTCTGCTTTCTAGTAAAAATATTATTGACTAAAACTTTTAAAATAAATTAAACACTTTAAATGAATTTATGTTTGTGTGATGTTTGTCCATGGGTGGTCTTAAAGCATGGAGTTAAGCGTTTAATGAATGAAAATGAAAATGATAAAATTATCGCTGAATTATACTTTGCTAGCTAGGCTTTGTGCGTTTCCAATCAATTTGTACAAAACGTGCACAAAAATCACCATCTGCGCTTCCACTAAGGGCTGCCAGTTACAGAGAGAAGAACGAACAACTCGGAAATAATTTGTCAGAATGTTTAGAACATAACTTTACAATAATACAATAAGGTCTCCCCAAGGGGCTTTTCAGAGCTAATTTACAATGACACTTGCCTTGCTACAATTGTCTTTAAGCTTACCCAAAAAGTTCCTCACTTTATTATATTACAACCTTAATTTATAGCTTCCAGGGGTGGTGAAATGATACCTTCCATGGCGTTGGGGAGTGGGAACCAATTATGAACCGCTGACTAGTCAGCACTCGACGCGACCAAGACCGGGTGTTTAGACTGTACTGGCTAAATATAACCCGAGCACGTCTTATTTCGATTAGAATTAAAAAAAGAATTAAAGCCGGAAATAATCATCTGCATGTGTCGTGAAAATTTTGAACAGCCAGACTATTGGCATTAATAATCACTTGTAGGACGCCGTTATCGATCAACTTGTGCCGAAATTGTCGCGCGTGAAGCTACATGTAGCTCTAATGTAGAGCGCTACTGAAATGATAGAATATAATTATTCAAGGTCACATGTAAAACTTGGGTTTGCTGTCAGTTTTTCCAAATCTATCGTTGTTTAAATTCCATATTTTCATATCAGTAAATAACAAGTTTTGTTATGACTCATCTATAGTACCCGACAGGCCCATTAAAAAGATGAACAGTTATTAAAAAAACGTCCCGTAAAGATATTCCAGCCTGCGAGAGGACCGTGAGATGAAAGACACATGAGGGCTCACCTTTACTAATGATAAAGAACAAGAACAATTACAATAAT
The DNA here is from genome assembly GCA_029204205.1 of Desmophyllum pertusum. Taxonomy (NCBI): domain Eukaryota; kingdom Metazoa; phylum Cnidaria; class Anthozoa; order Scleractinia; family Caryophylliidae; genus Desmophyllum; species Desmophyllum pertusum. The sequence goes on along the minus strand of MU825460.1, from coordinate 150,322 downwards.
TCCAATAATAAAGGCAATTCGATCACAAGATGGGCAAGAGGCACATTACTAACATTAACAAGTAGTTATACAAGTCGTATTGTAACAAATATCATCCCTGATGTGACAATAATGAAAGATTGTGATGTAATCCATTGATTAAACTTCCAAAGCAGCACAAACTACAAAGCTGTCCGATTTCTCAATTTTCGTTTCTTCAACATGATGTCGTCATTCAGAGAGAAAGATAGGATAAGTACAAGCATGAAAATTGTTCATCGACTCTATCCCTTTCTCTCCAAAACTGTGCGGAGCGTATGGGGAGGTTTATGTGTATAGTGTATAATCATGTATATCAGCCGTAACGCTCAGTTTCCCAAAGAAAAATCCATCGCTCTTTGATCTTTGCCGGAATTCCAATAACCTTTCAGTGAGTTGATATAAATATCGTACACAGATTTGTAGATAAAGTATATATATAGTGCTACAGAATCCAACATCACTCCTTAAAATGTTGGAGCTTGTAAATATCAGTTTGTCCGTTTTATGCCGGCATTCAGCGCAGTTTCAGCCATTTTATGAGTTTCTTAATTCCGGCATCCATTACGAACAGGTAAAAGTAATCATGCATGTACAACTATATTGAGTCTAATATTTTAGAAGAAAACGCTCGTATGCTATGCTTGTATGGTGTGACGCGTGGTCTTGACACATTCCAGCTTACCGGATTTTCCAACCAAACGTAAAACGTATTAGATTTTCCGTACCGGGCTATTTCAGACCTGACTCTAAAATATTTACCATATTTCAGAGCTGAGTTTAAAGGCGGTGGAGGCGGGAATCCCGGGTGACTTTGCCTAACATATATCTCGGAACGAAGTTGGTATAGCATTGTAGTATGCACGCTCTGCGGACCTATGTTACACTACAGCCACGTCATTGTTCACTGAACTTCATGTTTCTCCATGGCAACCAAATTTAGACAGGTACGTTTTTATTTGGAATTTTCCTGTTTTTTTAAGAAAATTTTAACTTTATTGGAGTCTTTTAATGACATTCTTAGGTCATGTTAGCATCCTTTTATTGGTTTTCATAACTTCTGAGTCAGTTTTGGTGGTTTTCTGACGTAATGAGAAAATCAAGAAATTCAAGATGGCTGGCGGATCCAAGATGGCGGCTGTTCGGTTCCTACAGCGTCATCATGTCATGTTACCCTTGGAGTTATGGAGGGGAGGGGGAGGGAAGGGAGAGGGGTGGGTTTGAGGACAAGTGCGGTCTGAATAGCGTTAAAATAGCAGCGGTCGGTTGTATTTTTAAAGCATATTTTGAGGCTATAATCACGCGAAGATGTTATTAGTGTCATATCACCAAATACCAATATTATCGGGCGTCAAGAAAATCTAGAGCTTTGTTTATCAAACCAATACATATTTCCAGTGTAGTACATGTAGTAAATTTAGTATGCCACTTATATACTCATTAGGTTTAACTTCTTAGTCCTTCTTTCCTCGTATAAAAGCGCAAAAAGATAATTATAGTTCCAATTGATCTTGTCACAACTTGCTTTAGGGCTTGACATATGGGCGTTGATCACCGAATCATTTTGGTTAGCTCAGGAAAAACGGTTGTCATACGATTTAATGATATCGCAATATAACAATGGCCGCAATCAGTTCACCAATTGTGTGCATGCAGTTACGCACAGCTCAGATTTTTTACGTAAAGCTTTTATTGTCCTACACCTAACAACTAACAGGAAATGAATAGGCTGTCTTTCTTTTCTTTTCTTTCTAGAACTGACATTCACGAGTGAGTCGAAAATATAAATGAAAGGTCGACGGTTAAACCGCTTTACTGGCCTTCCCTAAGGGGCCAATATTACTTGTATTTCCTTTGCACGTACGCAACTCAACCATAGTGCCTATTAAAAGCATTCTAATGTATTAATAAATTCTCGTACGGAGTCTTTCAACAGGCCAAGGTTCATATATTTGTGTCAAGGACATAACTTTGCATATCAGATAAAACTTGTGTTAGCTTTGATATTTCATCAGTAGAGTGCAATTCGAATGTCACTAAGAGCCGATCGAGATATGCGTCTTTTGCCATCGTGCTCTCTCTTGTTGTTTGGACATTTTATGCCCCCCATGAACAGGCTCCGCTACGATTAAAACCTCGTTACGAAAGACTGAACACTGACATACTGTGGTCATTAATTATTCAGAGACGATCACCGAAGCGGGACTCAAACTCGTTCTTCAGATAAAGGCGACAGGGTATTTCAATACAGTGAGTCGTCATTAACGCTTTCAAAGTCAACCTCTACGTTGCTTTTACTCTGCAGATATGTTTCTACTCAAAACGTGATCGTGGATGCCTGCCAGTTATAACGGAATATCTTTTCCTAAAGACGAAAAAGAGAAGCTGTGAGTCTTTAATGTTGGTAAGTTCTTTTGCTTTGATTGTTTTGTGATCTGCTCTCATAAATGAATTGTATCAAGTTCACCATGCAGGATAGATTTTCGCGCAAAACTACAATGACAAAAAGTGAGCTGTAAAAAAAATTGGGGGGAAAAATTTGCGATACGTGGCTTCCGGCAAGTAGCAATCGATAAAAATACTCTCTCATTCAAGTTTCAAAACACACATACAAGTTTCTGAATTGAGATAATTCAGGTCACGTTGTCAGCCTAGTTGCTGAATAACCCAACCTGGGTAAATACAGCTTTTTCGTACATCAATTACGAGAGAGGTCAGTGAAATGTTGGTGAAAACTCGAGTTTCGAAAACTTGTGTTAAGTATATTAAAGTATATTATCCCGAATTCTTTCATTTGCACTATAATGCTAATGTTTATGTTTCTCGGGGCATGAATTTCCGCGGGGGTTTAATTTTCGTGAAAAGTTGATCATGATGCGTTATTTTCAATATAATCACACCGTTTGTAAATTGTTTTAAACAATTGTTTCAACGTTTTCAACTAATGAATCACCAAACAATGTGATCATTGTAACATAAAAGTACAATAGAAGTAAAATGTCATAGGTGAGACATACAGGCACGTTTTCAGTCATTAGTAATCGTTTAAAAATATTTCTGTACTTTTTGTGTGCAAAGCAGTGCCAGTATTTTAAAAAACAACTTACGAAAATTAAGAGATGAAAAAGGTATTGGTTGAGGAAGAACCGAAGAACGTAAGAACGTACGCAGAGATATTTGAATACAGTCGAAGCTCCCGTAAGCGGAGACCCTTGGGAGGCAGAAAAAGTATGAGCTGGTCGCTTACGGGAATGTGTAAATACAGAGTTTTTATAAGCTAGAGTTCAAACGGGGTTTTGTCAAGGTGGCCGTAAGTAGAGCTGTTCGGTTACGAGAGTGTCCACTCAGAGGGCTTCGACTGTATTGGATAATATCGGTTATATTAGCAAGCTGGTCTTTTTTTATTCTGTTAGGCAACATCATTAACTGAGAGGGAAATTATAAAAAAACAACACTTCTTTTGTCATTACCTTATCACTATAATTCCCAATATGGTCAAAATTCAACTTCTCCTTAAAATATCATGAATATGCGTTGTCATAGCGGACGAGAATAACGATAAATCATAATAAGTTGTTTGTCTTGATGTACCATTTTACCCGGGCACCCAACGGATCGTTTCGGTGAAATATCTGTTCGGAAGGCCAAAAATCGCCTCAGATATTCAGTCGGTTAGGGAAATCATGATCATCTCGCACTTTCTTAATGTGGGAAAATTAATGCCTTTTGTTTTCGGAGAGATAAAAAATGTCGTTTTGGGTACAAAAAAAGGTCAGCTAGGATTTTCGGAAAGGCAAAACCAGCTCATAAATTCGGGTAATAAGATTTCAATCCCTAAAAGTTTCTGAAGTAATAATAAGTTTGAATGTTCAGCTAACGTATCCAAACAGATACATTTTTCTCAGCGTTTAAAAATTAACCATTAAACTGCATAAAAATCAAAATTATAGTGTAGAAACGACGTTCCGACACCTACAGGAAAATTTTGTCGTTTGTGTATGACAATCAGCTGTAAGCAAGGAAAATAAACTTGGGCAATATATCAGCCTCTTTCAGTGTACAAAAACGTTTTTATTCTACGTTTTTCTTTAATCTTCCTTTAAAACTTCCATATATAACTTTAGCAGTAAGCAGGGGGGAGGGAGTGGGGGGGGGGGGGGGAGGGGGTGGAATGCGAAGTTATTTTTAGTCTTGAAATACAATGGCGGTATCCGGTGGCGCGGTGATTTAAATCTTTAGGAAGTGTTCCGCATACTACAATATCAACGTAATATTCATTCTTGATAAAAGACAACGGTGTGTGGGCACTGATAAAATTAAACGATTGTCCTTCAGATAACCACTAGCCTAACCACGAGAACGCAAACTATATTTAGTTATAATTATATTCATCAATTTCTACACATTCCAGTTGAATCAAAAATGAAAAATTTCACTCGACAAGTGTCTATTAGATGTAGCGTAAATCGAGCGGTTTTTTTATCGAGTGGTGTGTCACTGGTTTCCCAGAAACAGTGAATGGTCCAAGACTAAAGGTATATCTTTTTAAAGTTGCGTAGTCGAACCTCCACTAACGGCCACCTCTCTATAGCGGCCAGGATTTTTCGTCTCAATCGTACGTCTATCCATACTTTTCACTCTTATTGAAACCTCCCTGCAACGGCCACCTCTCTACAACGGCCAGTTAATTCCGCCCCAGGGTGGCCGTTGTAGAGAGGTAACTTGCATGTCACAAGTTTTTAATGTTTTTATCGCAGTAGAATTTATAGCATAATTTTAAGTAATTCTTACCATTAATTGTTTAAAACATTTACCTGTTATTCCACAGTTGTAATTAGTTTTTATCCATGACACTTTCTTTTGTAAAGCGCTTAGAACCGGCAGCGATGGATAAGCTATATCAAGTAGTTATTATTGTCTATGTATTTTTATTTAGTCAAAACAACAAACTGGGGACATTATTTCAATGACTCCTAATTCTTTATTTTCAAATTGCAGGTCCGTAGCTAAACACAATGTTACCAAGCAGTCTAGAGCCTGGAAACTTAACATTAAATCCTTCACTGCCTCCAAACCTAGCCTCGAGTATATCAGCCTTGACAATAGACGTAATCCTGAGCATTTTCGGAACACTGGGGAATCTTCTCGTTTTACTTGTCATCTTAATCAACGTTCGTCACGCGACGGTCTCGAACTTACTTCTCGCAAACTTGGCCGCCATAGATTTTATTTGCATGGCTTTCGTCACGCCCGGAGCAATCTACAAATACTTGAGTATTAGGCTGCGCTATTGCTACGTGTCCGAGACTTTTGTACTGGCACATCGTGCGCTTGCGCAGTTCATCGTGTCTGCCGCTGTATCAAGTTTATTCGCGATCGCTGTGGACCGTGTTTTAGCCATTTCCTTTCCATTCAAGTATACCACTATATTAACAAAACGCCGTGCCGTCTACTTCATTTGCCTAACGTGGATAGCTGGGGCGTTAATATCGACTATTTTCATGGCCTTAAACTTTGTCTATATTCAATCTGCCTATTGTACTATCTTGATCTTGGTGACAATTTGTCTGTACATCCACATCTTCCTGTTTGCGTTGAAGAAGGAAAGACAGATCGCCGCCTTGCAGATTACAAATGTAAAAGGAACCACAAATTTCTTACACGAGCGAAAGTCGACGAAAACAATGGCGATTATTTTGGGCGTATTTGCCGCGGCCTGGATTCCGGCTGTGGTATTCTACCCAGTTGTTTCAAAGGAAGATCCCAGATTTCTCGACATACAGAACTGGATAAATACAATTTACTACTTAAATGCCACTTTAAATCCATTTATTTATTGCGTTCGGAGTGTGAACTTTCGTAAGAGTGTAAAAAAGCTGTTGAAGTCTTTTATGATTCGGTTTAGCTTATAACTGGATCAAGTGTTCTGCATTTGTTGAGAGAAATTAAAATATGTTATATTAAAACAAGAGAGGATGATATAAGAGAAGGATTCCCCGTGCCCCATGATAATTGTTTAAAATCTATAAATAGTTTCGCGCCATGCTGTGAAAGTTATTTTTATTTCCTTCTGATCGAGGCTCCAACATCACGTTACTCGAACTGACCAATCAGGTAGCACTCTTAAAATAAGGGCTCTGTTTAAACTAGCCTAGCTAAATTAGATGCTCGTGTATAAATATTGTTGTAAATGAATAAAATATGTATTAAGTAGCTCAGCTATGGATTAAAATTTAAAATTATCATTGGCAGAGACCCGTGCATCTCCTAGATCATCCTCTCTTGGTTACAATTCAAATGTTATATTGTTTTAGCAATTATGTTCATGCATCATGTGTTAGCATGAAAAAAGATAGAGTTTATTTATAAGAAAGCAAGAGTAATTTAAAATTGATTAAAAGTCAAATAAACCGCCGAGTATTAATGAGTTACGTCATTTGTTGCGCTCGTGTCACGTGTGAAACTATCAGCTGACAAATCAACAGGTGGTCGACTTTTGATCTTCCTACGCAGTTCCCCATAGAGTGGTAAAGTGTGACGACACAAATTTGATCAGCTATTCAGAGGAAGCATGCCAAAAAACGTCCACTTGCCAAAAATTAGCTCTCCGTTGCAATTTGCGGCCGAGATATAGAGGTTCAAATTTTGGTACCGTCCCATACAAACCTCTCTAATTTTGCGCCTGTTCTAAACTGAAGGAACAGACGCAAAACTAGAAGGGTTTGTATGGAGAAATTAAGTGCATATGTCAGGGTGGGCCGACCAGAGCCATGAAAATCAAAATCACCGATTTCGATGAAAATTGGTGTGGTGGAACGACTACCTGTACTCATTAACTTGACACAGTTTTAAATTCGTCCGACCTTTAAATTACAAAACAAGAGACGGTCAAAGGTCAAGGCTAAAATGTCTTCTATTATTTGCTTAATGAGGGTAAATATTGGCAATATTTAAACATTTATCTCACAACTCCAAGACGTTGAGATGCAAAATAAACTTAATACCGGTAATGAACTTTATAAACTGATTAAGGTCATGTAAAAATTTATTCTGTAACTGTTATGTTTTATTTTAAAAGCCTTCGTAAATGACCTGCCCTAGTTCGTTAGCGTGTTTTGCCTCAAAATAGGTGTTTTTAAAAAGCATTAAAATGATCCATTCCAGCATCCTATTGATAAAATTGATGCACCAAAACAAAGATAAAGAGTCATATTTTGAAATAAGAAAAACAAATTATTGGGCAATTTTGTTTTCTCGGAAATATTCCTGAGTATTTTTAGGCCATTCAGCCAACTTCGAGTTGCGTGACACAATATAAACAAGTTTATTTGATTAAGTTAAATTGATATTTTTATGCCGTAATTGGTACCAGCCTGTTACTAAAGGTAAGTAAAAATAAGGTTTTTCTTACTGATAGCCACTGCTAGAGCACAGAAATGGTCCCGCGCACTTTAGGTTCATTTTACTGTCAAGTGTTGTGTGACAGACCCCACATCGGTGTCATCTCATTTTTGCGTGAGGCCTTCATATTTCGGCGTTGTGACATTTTGAATTATTTTTTTGATATCTTATGAAGATTCAAGGAATATGATTATTCTTCTATGAACTGGTTTGTTTATATGGCTCGAAACAAAATTATATTTCTGATGTAGGTGCGATTAATAAAGCGTGAGAAACGGCCTCTCTCGTTGGCTGAACCTGAGCCGCATGGTTATTTACCCGACGTCCCAAATTAAACAGAATGTTGCGTTTAATTCATTTCCACGTTATTTTGCAATGGAACTAAAGCATATGCATGAAACAGTATTTTACGGATGGTTCTTTTTGACGACATCTCGGTGAATGTATGAAAAAATATGATTTGTTCTTTTGCGCGAGCTGCAAGCTCAGTTCTTTGTGGTAATCGACAAGTAAGAGAAGAAAATAACAAACTTCTTCTGACTTCGCTGGAGACATTAACTGCCCAACATGAAACATGGACAATTCAGGAAAAAGATTTACTTCTAAACAGAGCAGGTAAATGTTTTGATTATCATAGGCCTTGTATTACATTTTTAAGTTTACGCAGTTTTAATCTCAACACGGTTTAGTATGACATAATTTTGACATAATTTTAGAATTGAAGTCGCTTGTATAAATATAGTTAGTTTTCCATACCCCGTGGAAACGTGACGACTTAACATAAAAATACAATGAAGGCAACACTTAAGTTCAAATGTATGGGTATTATAACTTTAGGCATTCAAGAAGGAAATGATGAACAACAAAATGTCATGACAATATGTCCGGCACATCGCTTTGAGCTTGGGACACACTGGAGACCGGCAACCGCCTGCTGTCATCCAGAACACACGCAAAGTAACCAGAGACGAAAGGTTTCACTTCCTGATAGATACATCACACCAGATATGGCAAAAGAAATCATGTCAATGTATGGTTTACACTGTATTATTGGATCCCGTAAGTATTTGAAATATTATCTTGTTATCTATATATTAATTATTTCGTTATTTAGTTTCTTCGAATGTTTTATGCAGGGTTCAATTCCTACTGTTACCACCCCCCCCCCCCCCGGGCACACCCCCGGGCATTTGCCATTTTTTCTTCATTTGGCGTCCTATTCCCCACCCCCGGGCACAAAGGTAGAAGCAATTCCCCATCCCCGGGACACAAACTGCACCGTTTCACAAGAATATATAAATATTTATTACGTTTTACAAAATAGACGTGGACTCGTATGGCTCATGCAAATATCAGGAAACATCTCTCCCGTTGTTTTTGTTTCTTAGCCGCGTTTCTTTGGCTTTTAACGCTGCTCTCTTGCGGGTTTTTTCAAATACAGGTTTTATAAACTTGGTCGCTTACAAATTGAAGGGATTCCCCAGCAAAGAAGTCTGCTCGCCAATATTTTCGCCCCATAACTCCTTGCGCGACTAGATAATTCAACTATCCCCACCCCCTACCCCTGGGACAAGACTAACTTGCAAAATTCCCCACCCCCGGGCCACAAGGGCTGACTTTGTTCCAGAGGTTGTTCGGGAGGGGGGGGGGGGGGGGGGGGGGGGGGGTAACAGTAGGAAATGAACCCTGCATAACGGCCTTCGTCAATAATCATTGAATCAAGTTTCATTTTACTTTGGGGAATTTCAGTGCTTGTCGTCGGAATTCCACGTTAAATTTTATTTGAAAAACGATATCACGTAGACTGTCTGTTCACAGCCTCTCTATTTTCTCGACGGTAAAAACGCGAGCGCGAGCGAGCGCGGAGCGTGAGGGAGTGGGACGGGGGCGGGGGAACCACGTGATTCATGAAGCTACGAGCCATGATCACATCGGTTATCAAATGACATTTAACGACGAGAGTGCGGCAATGAATATTGCTTGCTCGAATCGTATATAGTTAAAAAAAAGTAGCCCCTACTGTCTTGTTATGCGCGCGCTTGAGAGGCATGTCAAAGTCAAGTTCAAGTCCCTTCCTCTACCTGTGGGGAAGGGACAGGGTTGTCTGAACTTCCCGTTTCCCGTACATTTTACTCCCTCGGCGGCCCCCTCCTTAGTTGGTATGTAGAATGGGTTTAAACATTACCGGTGGGGGTGGGGGTGGGTAGGCGAAAGAGGAGTTTCAAGCAGGAGTGTTAGAGTGCTAAAAGTAGCTTTATATCCCCCCTAATAGAACGAAAATGAACTGCCACCCCCTGTCCATCACTTAAGTTCAAGTAATTATTTATATATTATTTTAATTAGCTGCCTGGCTCCTCTAGCCCCTATGGTTATTCCAGGCAGCCAGTACTCTATTTAATTTCCATTTCCTTTCTCTTTCAAATTGTAAATATTATCTTATCTTGAGTACAAATAAAGGTTGTTGTTGTTGATAAGCATAGTTTTCCATCTCCCTAGAAATTATAGCACTGTCGCTAAGTTCCGTCTAAATGCTAACTAAAGGTCAGGCTTACGTGAACCTCTTTTGTTTTCAGGGCTAGGGACATGTGTCGTTTCTCTGTTCTTTTGTTAAGCCAATTATTGGCCGTTTTTATACTAGAGACGCATTATCCGTCCAGACCGATAATGCGTCTGTCATGTTACGCGTCTAGTGTGAAGACGGGACGAACTACTAGAGACGCATTATCCGTCCAGACCGATAATGCGTCTGTCATGTTATGCGTCTAGTGTAAAGACGGGACGAACTTCTGGACGAACTTGGGCAAGCAATTGTAGTTCATCTGGTTATGCGTCTCTAGTATAAAGACGGGCACAAAACGCATTATGCGTCTAGACGAACTATCTTTCGAAATACGTCTTGAACGACGCACAACGGAAGATAGTTCGTCTAGACGGATAATGCGTCTGGTGTCTGTCTTTATACTAGAGACGCATAACCAGACGAACTACAAATGTTTTCGCAAGTTCGTCCAGACGGATAATGCGTCTCTAGTATATAAACGGCCAATCTTGAGGGTTGTTGCAAACAATGCAGATCGCCCGCTCCTCCGCCCGGCTCCGTCAATCTGAAGTGTCTTACACATTTTATTGCAGGTGTGTGCCGCCAGTGTCGGGAGAAGCACGCTTGCCATCTGAAACAATTTCAGTCTTTACAGCAACAATCTTCAGAAAATATTGAAGCTAAGATCGACCCACCACGTGTAAGGTTTCCTATTCCACCCGAAGTGTTTGGCAGTCCTTCTTGTATCGAAAATTATTTTATTAGTGATGAAGATTACAAGCAACCACTTACACCAGCCAGTGCAAAAATAGCCTACAACCAGCACGTGTACAAATTAGATGAAGCGACTGGGATAAACGAGCCATTTAGAAATCTAGATTCCGTGCTGAAGAAAGACTGGAAAGACTTGCATCCTCGTACTAAACATTATTATACGTCGTTTGCTAAACAAGGAGTTAGACCAGTGTTGGAATCGATTGCCCCAGGGCAAGCTGAAGAGCTTTGGAATTACTTTAAAAACAGTTCCATTGAGGGTCTTAGCAGCAACGATAACGATTGTGACGAAGAAGAAGATATTGTACCCAACACCCTCTCGGACAGCACTTTACGAAATCTAATCGACGCCTATAACAACGCACAGTCTTCGAAATCGAGAAAAGATATTTTAACATTATTTGCCCAAAATTTTAAGAGAAACCAACTGAAAGAACTAATTCCTGGCTTGACAGATTTTCGTATAAAGGAGGCTAGGAAGCATTGTAAAGAATATGGACCAGGAATTTCAGGGCCAACAGTTACAATCCACAGGTTCTTTCTTAGTGAGAATAAAATTGACCACGTTTTAAGGTTCATAACGAGCGACACGATTTCACAAGACACAGCTTATGGTACTCCTAAAATCAAGCTTGAAAGTGGAGAAGAACTAGTGGTTCCGAAACCAATACGAAAATTGATACCAGCGCGTATTATTGCCCAGTACTTGAAGGTTTGTGACGAAAATGACTTTAAGCCAGCCAGCCCAAGATCTTTGTTCAGGATTCTTGAAGTCTGTCCAGCAGCGACAAGAAAAAGTCTCCAGGGTCTGGATAACTACACTGCAGATGGATCAGAGGCGTTCGAAAATGTAGAAGAAGTTATCGACAAACTCTATGACGGAGGGATGTCTGATTGTGAGGCTGACAGGCTGCGTTCAATGCCTTTATCCTATAAGCGTTACTTGAAGCAAGACTACAGCACACATATTGTTAACGATTCAACCAATGACAATTCCTCTGTGTCTCCAGACCATTGTCGATACTTTGCTCTAAGTGACCCAAAGAAAGACCAATCTACGAAATGTTGTGCACACAGTCACTTGATTGAGTGTGATAGATGCCAGGAACTACGTGATCTATTTCAATCATTAGAGGAAAAAATAGATAATATTTCTGAGAGTCGCTTGGCTATTGAAGAAATATGTGATCTTCGCTTCCTCTTAAATGACAGTAAAGACAAGATAGAACAATGGAAATCTCACATTTTGAGAAGTGTATATCAAGAGGAGGGAAAGAAAGAGGTACTTGAAAAGTTAGGACCAACTGAGGTCCTTTTGGTAGAAGATTGGGCGATGAAATTTTTGCCACTGCACTTCAGAGAAAAATCAGCCGAGTTTTATGGAAAACGTGGTATCAACTGGCATGTTACAGCAGTGATAAAGAAAACGCAAGAATGCTCGTTATCAGTAGACGTTTTTGTCCACATCTTCGACAGTTGCGTTCAGAACCAAGTGGCAGTAGCTTCCATTACCCAAAACACGCTGTCCACACTCAAAAAGTTGTATCCGGAGCTTACAGGAGCTTATCTCAGATCAGATAATGCCGGCTGTTATCATGGAGGATATCTTTTGACTGGCCTTCCCAGTGTTGGTGGTGGTAGCGGCATCAAAGTCATTGGCTATGACTTTAGTGAGCTTCAACATGGCAAAGACATATGCGATCGAAAGACTCCAACAATGAAGCATCACGCAAGACGCTTTGTGGCAGAGACGAAGACCGACATTCTGACAGCGTGTGATCTAAAGAAGGCCTTGGGAAGTAACGGTGGGGTAAAGGGATGCCAAGTGAGCGTCGTAGAAATGCCACAGGGTTCCAACCAAATTGACACAAACGTGAAAATTCCAGGAATTAGTCAAATTCATAACATTCGTTACGAAGAAAGTGGAATGCGTTATTGGAAGGCGTATGACATTGGCAAAAGAGAATACATGGCACACGACGAGACGCTGTCAGTTGATGTTCCAAAACTGAAAGTAATACAACCCTTTCCAGAGGAATGCCCTTCCAGCGGAGCAATGGCAAAGAGTTCCAAATGCAATGAAGGGAAAACGGAACCTGCTACATGTGCTGAGAACGCTGAAAGAAATGCCTTATTTGAGTGTCCTACCGACGGGTGTATTTTCTCTTTTGATTCAGAAACAGAGCTCCAAAAGCATCTTGACGTCAGCAATCACGTTCGTCGCTTGCACAGGGAGTCTCAATTTGACGACATAAGGCGTCGCTATGCTGATATGCTAAATAACGAATTGTCAAAGCCACTTTTTAGTGCTAATTATCAAAGTGAGTCTGAGCAGAATGGGCAAAGAGCAAGCAATGTCACTATGGGATGGGCATTGAAGAAACAAAAGTCGTCTTCACGTTTTCCAGCAACTGTCAAAGCATATCTAAATGACAAATTCCTTACTGGTGAGGACACAGGCAATAAGGCATCGCCAACGCAAGTTGCTCGTGACATGCGCAGAGAAAGAGATGAGAAAGGTAATCGTCTATTTGTTGGCGTTGAATGTCTTAGTTCTCAACAAATTGCAGCATATTTTTCCCGACTTGCTGCAACTAGAAAGAAGCATGGTTCGTTAAACATGGTTGTCAGTTGGGAGGAAGTGGAATAATTTTTGGACGGAGAACAGATAGAGGAACATGAAGACGACATTTCTCGCAAGAAGAATGTGGTATTCAGCATCCTGCAGTTGGAACATCCAATAACCTACAAGTCCAACAACCTGTGCAAGTTAGCTGCAGACGGAAAATTGACAAAGAAATTTAGTATTGCTGATCTAAAAGACATTTGTGACTCAATAGACATTGAAACTGAGAATTTTAAGCGCCTCAAAGCTCCGTACAAAGATGCTTTAACAAATGTTTTAAACAATTGTACTTGCAATAAGAACTAGCCTAAGGGGCTTTTGAACCTTTCCATAGAAACGGAAGTAAGTAATAGTGTAGATTTCGTCCTGCACTACGTCTGAACTGTTGACACCTACTTTTATGGAACTACTTAGTATAATTTTCCAGGTATTGCGACAATGAAATTGCATATTGTGGTCCCTGACATCTTTGTTAGCCATCATTTAGATTACTTTGTAATATTCTGAGAGATAAGTGTTTGAGATATTGTAAATATTTCAAAAATTTAACACAATTCCTCAAAGACCCATCTCCTTGTCAAAATACCAAGAAATAGTTTGGATTGTCACGTTTTTTCCCCACGTGACTTGACGCTTCCATGGCAACCACGTTTATGCTTTTGTTGAGTTTATTCCATCACTTTTACAGTTTCAGTTAGCATTTTAATTTTTAGTATTTTATAAAAACTGATTAATTTTAACAATTTTCTGACATTTGTTAACAATCTAGAATTCAAGATGGTGGATTTGAAATTGATTACGTAATTTGTGCTTTATGACGTCATAATTGACACGTGACCACTACTAATATACATGTTTAAGGAAGCGTTATATATCATACAAGTTTCATTATCATAGCTTAAATGCACTTCCCCCCCCCCTCCCCCCTCCCCCCTTCCCGGGTACACAATTTCGTATCTTATTGGTAAAGAAAAGCCAAAACACAGGAATAAAATATGTTTGTGACGTGAAACATTTTCAAAAACATTAATGGCTTTAAAGTTTTTAAATCTGATTAAAAACTCCCCAAAGACGGACAAGTTGCAAAAGCCATTTGTCACTTTTTTGCACAAAATATAGGTACAAAGAAGCAGCTCATGAGATATAAAGTATACAATTGCCCATTAATCTTATGGTAGCTTTCTGTAGCTGAGGCCACCTTCTTTAAATCCATATATAAACGAAACCTCTCAGTTGCTGGAAAAAGGAGAAATAGCATTTTGAAATGAGGTGAAGATGTTGATATCTGACAATTGATGAAGGTAGGGTAAAATTCGGCCACCTCTGAAATTCTTACTTTCACATATCAGGAGATTTTAATGGTACTGTTTCGGAGAATATACTATTCACTATTGATAAATTACCAAATGATTATCCCACGACGACTTCTCTGTTTGAAATTTTTTTTGAAATCTGCCCTATTTTTGCTATTTTTGATGGTAAAATTTAGTCTTCGTCTCACGTAAGAAAGACTGCCTCAATTTCTTCGCTCATAAAGAGCGATGAGCCAAACTTTTATGTTCTTTGTTATCAGTACACGTAAGGCTATCACTGCACAAAGTATCGAGAAAATCGAAGATTTCGAATTTCACGGCCTCTATATATAGGTGGTCGGTTTTTCGTGGCAGATGCACTTAAAACCTGAAGTGTCCATATCTCGGCCGCAAATTGCAATGGAGAGCTAATTTTTGGCAAGTGGACGTTTTTTGGCATGCTTCCTCTGAATAGCTGATCAAATTTCATAATTTCGCAAATTTAATTTTGTGACGTCATGACTTTAGTACTCTATTGCCGCAGTGGCGGATCCAGGGGGAGGGTCGGGGGATCCGGAACCCCCTATCAGATATGAGGGGGGTTTTGCTTTTCACCGTTTCACCCATTATCCATAGCAAAACCATCTCCAGGATCATTCAGAGCCTTAAATCTCCAAATTTTTCGGGGGGCGCCCCCCATCAGGCGTCACCCCTCCCATGCCACCCTGAACACGGCTACGCCGTTTGAAAGGCGGAATAGCTAAAGGCGGTAAAAGGACCCCCCCCCCCCCCCCTATCAAAAATTCCTGGATCCGCCCCTGATCGGGGTAAGGATGGGGAAAATTAATTTAAGACCGCTGGACCGGACAGGGACTTTGGATTTCAGATCGCTGAGGTGCTTGAGAGAAAATATCAAATCATTTTTAAGGAAGGTCCACGCGAAGTTATCAAAACTTCATTATTTTCAAACCACTTAGAATGCGTGTTATATCGGGATTGCTATATAAATCTAAACCTCGATCCAAGCTCTCTCTCCTTTTCCTCCCTTGTCGACGTTGATATAAATCGTTATGCTTTAGAAGATCAGAGAGAAGCTCGATATGCGTGAAGGTATAATTTAAAAGTTCTTAAAAACACATGTTTCGGCTTCAAGTAGTTGAACATTACCCAGTCTGAACATTGCCTTTATTCCACGAAATCTCGTAAGTAATATCATCCGTCTCGTGAGATAATTCCGGTATTTCAAGTGCGAGCACACTCAACTTGGGAGTATGTTTGGTGATAAAATCATTGATAAAAACAAGAGAGGAATGGATGATCTAAGAGAAGGATTCCCCTACCCCATGATAATTTTTTGTAATCTATTAACAGTTTCGTACCATAGTGAGCTATTTTTTATTTCCTTCAGATCGAGGCTCCGACATTACGTTACTCGAACTGACCAATCAGGTAGCCACGCTCTTAAAATAGCTCAGCTATGGACTGAAAATTAAAAATAGATTTCAACAAATTATCATTGAAGAGATCCATGTATGGGGGAATGCTTCTCTTGCATCATCATCCTCCTTGGTTAAAAAAAACAACCAAAATATAGACCCGGAAGCATACACAACAACCGGCAAAAATGTCAAATATCTACTGAGGAATTTTGTCTCTAACTTTCGAGCTCACAGGTAAATATTGAATCTAGAAGTGTTCCAATTAGGGTTTGTCGGCATTTCTGTATGTTTTAGCCAGACGAGAGCGTTTATTTATTATTTCAGTGCTAACTCTTGAAGGAACGTTGCTTTCCTGTAAAAACCTGGGTTTTTTTCACAATTATCATCTTTAAGGCTATACGGACACATACCGTAAAAGCTCTATTTAGCCTCCCTCTCTATTAAGCCCCCCCCTCTAATAAGCCCCACCCCTTCTTGATGCCTAAAATTAAATAAGCCCCCCCAGGGGCTTAATAGAGCTTTTACGGTATTATAATTATTTCTAAAACTCTCAGTGAAAACAAGCAATTATAGTTACAACATAAAAAGTGATTTATGTTGTCGTTAGCACAATATGAAATATACCAAATGACTATTTATCGGAAATAAACTTTGTTTTTTACCGCAAACACAACTGATATTAGCACTCCAGACCGCTTGTATTCCTGAAAATATTTCTTCTTCGCGGTTAATACGTTATAAGGGCCTGGAATTTGCTAGCCATTGCATATTTACATTTTTAAACTGAACTATAAGAAAAATGCTTAATTGCATGATTCTAAATCGGCACCAAGCCCTTTTTTACCGCAAGACACATCCTTCCTGTATGCCCTTTTTCAAAATGAAGATTCTCACTGGCGAAAGTCAGATTCACTGAGTTAATGGTATGCCAAATGTATTCCAGAAATTTGGATTACATTGCGTGTAAATTGCTTGTATTGCAAAATATTAAAGGCGAAAGGTTAACAAATATAGCTAAACGTTCACCGAACCATGCATAAAGAAACGATATTACGCGCACTACAGCGCTGTAACGTGCGTGTTACGGCCTTGCAGTTTCACTCGACTGACGGCTTTTAGCCGGAGCAAGTGTTGGTTTCAGCCTGACCCTTGAGCTCCGAAACGCAACCAAGTTTATTCATGTTGTGGCCCGAGTAGGTAAGCTCAGCGATTTAGCCTGGTAGTTATAGTTATCGTAACAAGAAAGACCTTGTTAAGCGCGATCGTGGATTTTGTTGTCCCTTATGCATCCATCTTGAAATTGCTCCGACTCGCTCGCATTTAGCAACCCTGCGGAGAGTTTGCATCCATAAATGAAAGGCACAGAGCTAGTAATTGTCGGAAAATAATTGAAATGAACGGCTTAGGCAAGAGTAGATTTTCTTGGCAACGATGCATGTAAGGTATGAATTGAGAGAGGGAGTAATGTGAAGCAATATTTTTTGAAAAGCAATTCTATCAAACGTGCCAGTCTGAGCTTTGACTGTACAGACTGTGCAGGTTCACGCCAAATCAGCGATGCTGTAAACAAGATGATATACAGGTACAATGGAACCCGGTTAATACGGACACCAAAGGGACATGAAAAAGTGTCCGTATTATCCGGGTGTCCGTATTAAGCGGGCTGATACTAGAGAAAATATGTGTCGTCGGGACAAACAAAACTGTCCGTAATTATAAGCGGGTGTCCGTATTAACGAGTGTCCGTAAAGCGGGGTTCCACTGTACTGATATTCGGTAAATCTTATAAATTATAATTGCCGGAATTTCACGTGTTCATTGCCTTTGGCTAAGTCTTCTTCCTTTAAAACAACGTTTTTGACGCTGAGTTTAGTTTTCTTTGTTTATAAATGCTTGATTTTCATTGTTGAACGCAGTTTTCAGAATTCGTGACTCCAGCCTTCCCGAACGCCTTCGATTTCGGTGATAAAAAATATAACGTTTTCATCTTTTATATTTACGCCTTAAAAACATATAAAACCACCGAGTAGTACTTTCTTTTTCCTTTCGAATTCAAGAGCAAACAATGTTCTCTGATGAATTCGATAAACGGAATTACACGTTTATTTGAGTCATGACGTTGCTGTTATAACGGCCACAATACTTCGTCCACTTTACACCAGTAGCCAAATATCGTTTGAGCCCAGCCCGCGGTTCCACAAGGACGCACGCTTATTATGACCTACTCTGTGAGTAATTAAACAATATCAAGACAGTTCAATCAATAATAGCAACAATTAAAGTTCTTTGTTGACCTGTGATTTGTTTTCCAAAACAGCCCGCGTAGCATGAGTGCCGTAAAAGCATACCGTTATTAATTATCGTTTGCCACTCAGTTATGGTCTGACTATCCAGCACAACGCGTGCACAGGATATACAACTGGAATACACGTACAGCATATGATAAGCCCAAGACACAAGACACGTACGTATAAACCAATCTGTCGTACATGCTATGCCGTAAAACAATGTTACGCAAGGCTAGCCTGGGCTATTATTATTACTATTCCATGATAGAAAAACTTCTTACATTTTTTAATCCATGCGCCTTTTACCATACATTTTCACCCTTACAAGACTGCAGTCAGGCAGAAAGCGAAAGCCGGTTTTAAAACCATTTTAGCCAGAGAACGTTTTTATATTTAAACATAATGATCAACCCTGGCTACGCACGGTTCGACAATTTTCTTATTCTATAATTATTTAACGCATGAATGAAACAGGAAAGAAAGAGAAACAAGCTTAATCGCGCTACGTTTGGCGACCAAGAAGCAAAATAGGTCCGCAATGCACAAAAACTGATGCTAAAAGAAATCTGACACCAGTGAGTTTAGTTTTCGAGCTACCCTTGTGCTATGCACTTTTTCTTCAGACGAAGTCGGGCTTTAGAATCAGCTTTGAAGCCATCTAACAACGATCAACATTAAAGCCCAGGCCCGCTCTCTTATGCTCTACCAGCGCCTCGCGTAGAATTTGAACCTGCTCAATTTTGAGAGTCGTCAAAGGAGAGTTCAATTTTCTCTCGTTTGGCCCGGGCATTGAAGAAAACTGTAAACAACTGACTCGCTTTCGTTTGGCCCGCGGGGTTACCTTAAACAAACATCGCTATTTTTGTTCAATACTGAACTAGCCAGCCAACCAACCAGAAAAGTATTGCATGTTGTGACAGCAAAATTAATGGTTAACAGCCCACGCACACACGTCCATGTGCGTGTAGGATATGCGCAGTCAACAGTGACTGATGACTCAGATGTGTGGTATTAGGGCACACATTTTCAAACGTGTTCCGGATGCGAAAAACTCCCCTGAGTGGTTTGCAAAAGATTTCCGTTATATGGAAGCAACATCTATGACTCTGAATCCTCGTACAAGCAACTAAACCACTCGCCAGCGCAAATTTAAAGAATAATTTGCCACCATTATATCTTCGAGAAGAAGTCGCCATATTTGAATTTCACTCACGGTAGAACACTTCCATATAAGGTATGGCATGTATGATTGACAGAAATCTTTTGCAAACCCTAGCTCAGAGGAGTTTTGATTTCAAACCAAAACTCCTCTGATGGGTTTGCGAAACAGTGAAATCGATGGTAAAACTTAAACGGTTTAAAGTCCTAGAGAACACTTCGATTCCTCTCAAACTTAGCCGCGCTTTCTAAGATGTCGGACAAGTCTTCTACTTCTTAACACGGACGAGTCTTCTTAACTGTCGGACGAGTCTTCTTGAATGCACTTCCAAATATGGCAAACTACATATACCGCAGGATATCTGACTTATACCAAATAGAAAACGTTTTCCGTGTTTCCATAGAGTTATGGTAACACGAGTGAAGTTTGGGAGCATGAGAAATGCTGTGGAAACACGAGCCGCAGGCGAGTGTTTCCACAGCATTTTCGAGTTCTCCCAAACTTTCACGAGTGTTACCATGACTCTATGGAAACACAGGGAAAACGTTTTCTATTGCTTCTATGAAATAAAAGCACGAAGCAATTTTCTATGTTTCCATAGAGTTATGGTAAATGGTTTTGAGCCAATCAGAGCGCGCGTAGTATCTTGCAGTTATTTCATAAATATGAATGGCAGATAACAAGGGCTTACTGACTAAAACGTGTTTTCTTACAGATCTCTGGTGACGTAACAACCAGACAGAATGTACCCAAACGCCACTTATGTCACCACGAACGAATTCCAGCCATTATACAACAGGGTTATTTGACTGGCGTGGCAGTCATCATGGCTGATGGACTCATAGCCATTGTAGGAACGCTGGGAAATCTCCTCGTGCTAAACAGTCATATTCGTTCACATTCGTTTCTCCGACAGTTTCCAACATCTTAATCGCGAACTTGGCTTCAGTTGATTTGCTCACTGCACTGGTCATGATACCAGGCGATATTTACCGGCACGTGTGTGATCGAATGGGTTACTGTCACGTGGGTGAGACGTTCGTGTTGATGCACCGTATTCTGGTTCAGTTTGTGATCACCGCTGCTTCAGCAAGCTTCTTTGTTATCTGCCGTGGAGCGCTTCATCGCCATAGCTTTTCCATTCCGCTACAAATCTATGTTCACAAAAAAACCGCGCCATTGCATGTGCCGTCATGACATGGACTTTGGGCGCAGTAATAACCGCCGTTTTCCACGGTTTAAAAATCGTTTACATTCAGACCATTTCCTGTATTATGTTAATACTGATTACGTTCGTCCTCTACATTTACGTCTTCTCCATCGCCTGGAAGCACGAGAAGAAAATTGCTACAATGCAGGTGAGGGCCGCTCAACTCCCCTGGGAGAGCAACGTTGCCAAGACAATGGCCATCATCCTGGGCGTGTACGCACTTTGTTGGGTTCCTTCAATTGTGTTCTACTCAGTGGTTGGACCAAATGATTGGATATATCCCAGGTTGCATTTCTGGATTAATACAGTGTACTATTTAAACGCAGCGTTAGATCCGTTTATTTATTGTGTGCGGAGTCAAAAGTTTCGTAAATCGGTAAAAAAGCTTTTGAAGTCTTCTTAGCGAGTCAAACGAAATTGGAAAATTTGTATTTTTATGTAATATATCAAACACGAGACAGTCAGTTTCATCTGATTTCCAAACACCGCGAGAAGAGAGATTTTTGTGTTTCTGTCGAGCGTTCTTCAAACAATAAATACAACTGACTTTGACGTTCGAATCAGAGTTACTTCGCTCCATAATCGAACTAAACACCTGACTAGGAGTGGCTCAATGGAGTTTAAACCGTCAACTGGCCTAAACTATAACCGTCAGCCGTCAACGGAAGTAAATGAGCCATGTATTTGACTGGAGGTGTTTTGATGGTTGCCATGAAAACCAATCATCATGGATCACCTGATGTTCGCAGATGCTAAAGTTGTGTCAATTTCCAGCCCTTGTGTTCAGCAGGTGGTTTGTTGAAAAAAGAGTAAAAAAACAGACGAGAAGAAATAGAATATTTGAGTTACTTCTCTGAAGCAAAACGTGGACCTTCGTCAATAATGGATGAAAGGATATATAGTGCTGAATTGATAAAGAGAATTTGCGCGCATTGCTATGTACAATACTATACAATACTATGTACTATACTATACAACGTTGTTTGACTTGATACGAATGAGTGTCTTTGCCACTGGTAGGCCGGAAGAGCATCAATATTAATAATTAGTTCAAAGTTTAAAGTGTTGTCGTATTAACTAAACTGAATCGTGAGTTTCGCCTGATTATTATTAATTGGGTCGTCACCAGTCAGATATGGTTATTGGACGTTGATCAATCTGACGTCATGCCCTAGAGGGGGGGGGTGGGGGGTGAACACTAAAGAATCAGAAAATGACGGGGAGGTTTTACGAATGATATATTTACTACAGGGGGTTACGGTGTTAGTTGCGTTGCAACAAGTGCATGTGGTTGGTTCAAGCCCACAAATTTTATGATTTGTGATGTGTGGAATTTTTTTGTCGGGGAGAAGCCAGGGAGGTATATCCACGACACAGTGAATTTTTGGGGTGTTAAATATCACGGGTTTTATTTGCACCTCTGTTTTATCCTTGACTGACCACCCCCCTCGTCCGCCCTCCCCACCCTCCCCTGAGATGCTATGTAAATTAGAAATCAGTCGTGTAAACGAGATACATGTACGAGTCGTAAACATCATGAGATATTGATCATGAGCTCTGTTAGTACACCTGGAAAGTGTTTTTTCCTTATTAAATACGTTCACGTTCGTTGCAAGATTCCAGTTAACCCCATTTTTTTTCTTCTTTTTTTCTTTAAAAATAGTGGTCCTTGCAGGATTTACACGTTAACTGTAAAATTAACCGGCAATCAACACAATAGCGGAAGAAACGTTAGATAAATGTTCATGTTCAAAATCAAAGAACGTGACAGGAAGTGTTCCATAATGTATGCATGCCATTCATAATGTATGCATACCACGTACGGATGTTTATACTAATACTGATTCCGCAGGAAAACCTGAATGACTTCAAACTATTGTCCTTTGGTATTCCAGCAAATATAGAAATTAGCTCGCTATTAAAATATGTATCAAACGAAAACAACTCAATTGATTGACCACTGTATTCAGCGAAGGTTGATGTATGTATTACGTATACTAGTCCTTTAAATTTAACAGTACGACCTGATCAACTCTTGTGATTTCATGTCAAGTGGTTTTACAATCGGCTCCCCAAAAACTGTCTTGGACTGCTTGCCCCGCCTAAGTCAGGTAGGATAGTCATGTTTAGTTTAATTTTTCAGTATTATATTTTTGGGGTTTACTATTGAACACTTTCAGCTTTGATATCAACATACAAATTCCCCTTACTGACCTCCCTTTCCTATTGCACTTGTTGGGAGAATAAGTTACAATTTTGATTCCTTAAGCCTGGTTCACACTTACGACACAAGCATAAGCACAAGCAACATACGCAGACGCAGTAACATGTTAATCATTAGTGCCTTTTGTTAGAACAAATGCTGCTAATGATCAACAAGTTACTGCGTCTGCGTATGTTGGTAGCGCTTTTGCTCGGTGTCGCAAATGTGAACCAGGCTTTAATGCCTTTACTTTCTTTACTTGCTTCAGGGAGTTTACTAGTAAGGCCGACTCAAACGTCAGAACAAGCTCCGACAATAGTTGATGAGAGTTGATTGACTCTCATCGAATTTGAACAGGCCTCAGTGCCCAATTTTTCACGAGAGTCGACGAGAGTTTTCGCTTGTTAACGTTTAGATGATGTTATTTCTCGCGTTTACTCTCAGCTTGTTTGATCATGTGCTGATACGGAGTTTTCGGTTGCTTGACATGCAGCTGCATGATGTAATTTCTCGTGTACTCTCTCTCCTTAGATCGCCAACTGATGCGTAGTTTTCGCAGTTTCGTTAAGTCACCATTGGTTTTGGTCTTGTTTCTGATTGTCTAAGGGCCGTGGCAAACAAGGAAACATTGTTGCGGAAATATTTGTGAATTTCAATATTTCCCAAAATGTTTCCCTGTTTGCACGCGCACGCAACATTTCTTGCGGACGCAACAAATGTTTTTGAATCTTTTCAAAAACATTTTTGCTTTCGCAACAAATGTTTCCCCGTTTGCTCGCCGAGGAAACAATGTTGACAAGAATATTCCAGGGCTTGCTTTGCATTGCGCGCGCACAGTATCACAACAAGGAAGCAAAACATTTGCTTCCCGTTCGTTTGCTCACTCAAGAAACGTTATCCTCGTTTGTCATGCCCTTTAGACAGGCAGATGCATATGATGTAATTTTTCGCGTACTCTCGGCTCGTCGACCGCGCACTGATGCGTTGTTTTTGCTCGTTCGATAGGCAGATGATATTATGTAATTTCTCGAGAGTTTGGAAGGCTCCAGTTGGAAAGTTCAAAAGATGCCAGCCTTGAAATTCAGATGAGGGCTCCCCTTATCCCTTAAAGTTCCCATAACCTTTTTTTTTATTTTCTCATCTGAATCTAAACATTACCCAAGGAATTTCTGCGAAAAAATTTTGCGATTTGCAGAAAACGCGATTTTTTATGAATGTTTGAAATCTTCAAAATCCTATTTTTGTTTGGTATGATCCAAAATGGCGGCAAATTTGAAAGTTTTATAAAATTCATAAACAATTCGCGTTTTCTGCAAATCACAATATTTTTCGCAGAATTTCCTTGGGTGATGTTTAGATTCAGATGAGAAAATAAAATAAAAAAGGTTATGGGCACTTTAAGGCCGTGGCAAACGAGGAAACATTGTTGCGGAAACATTGTTGTGGACGCAAATGTTTCCCCGTTTGCCCGATCGGGCAGCAAAACAATGTTTTGCTTCCTTGCTGCGCAAACGAAGAAACATTTTACGGGAAACAAATGCAGCGAACAAGCGATATTATCATTGTTATTATCAACATTGTTTCCTCCGCGAGCAAACGGGGAAACATTTGTTGCGGACGCAAAAAAGAAGAAAAACGAGAGGTCATGGACAGACGAGGAAATAGAACAGCTAATTATTAATCGATCCGGACCTTTTTTTCTCTTTTCCTGTTCTTCTTCTTCCCACAAATTGGCCACAACGACTGCAAGCACAGCATTGTTGACATCGGCCATTTTGCGATCATCAAGTTGCAACAATGTTGCTTAACCAGTCCCCCAGGTGAAAGTCAAGGTCAATTTAAAAGTGCGCATGCGCACGCTGATGTTTCCGGAAACATCAGTGTTTCCTTGTTTTGCCAGCCAGGTGAGCGAAACAATTTTCGTGTTTCCTACCAGTTTTGCCACCCAGGAAACAATTATGGAAACATGTTTCCTCGTTTTGCCAGGCCATAATTTAGAGTGATTTCATACAATCTATAAATAATGATTAATGTCACGGTGCGAAGTTTAATAAGAAGCTGCCATAAACGTCAATCATTTTTTGATCATTGATAACTTAAGTTTCGGAAAAGCTTTTCACTGATGAACTAATGAGTTTATTTTTATATGCCAATTTTAGGTCTTTGGCCTCATAACATGTCGCTCATCAACGAAACATCCGAGACTGCTATCAGTCAAACAGCTTCATCCTTCACCCCAAGTATGGCTAACAGTATCGCCTTTCTTGTAATAAATGGACTTACTATCGTCGTGGGAACGCTGGGGAATCTCCTCGTTGTAACAGTAATATTCCTACAGATCCATTTCACGACCGTCTCCGACCTGCTAATCGCAAGCTTGGCCGCGATCGATTTACTCACTGCGGTCGTGCTGATACCAGGTGGTATTTACCGCCACGTGTGCACTAGAATGGGTTACTGCCACGTCTGGGACACGGTCGTGGCAGTGCACCGCATACTGGTGCAATTTTCAGTCACTGCTGTCGCTTCAAGTCTATTAACAATCGCCGTGGAGCGTTTCATTAGCGTCGCGTTTCCATTTCGCCGCGGATCTCTATCAACAAAAAAGCGCGCCCTTATAGGAGTTCTCTTTACGTGGGCTTCAGGTATTTTTGTAACTGCTGTTTTTCACGGTTTATACCTCGTCTATATTCAGAACACTTACTGCATATGTCTACTGTTAATAACAACCTCCATATACATTTACATTTTCTCGATCGCTTTAAAACAAGAGAACAAAATAGCTGCTATGCGGGTTTTGTACGGTAAGCGACCTACTTTGTTTATGTGGGAGCGCAAGTCAGCCAAGACAATGACCATTGTCCTGGGCATGTACGCACTCTGTTGGGTCCCCTCAGTGATGTTTTACTCGGTGGTTCGAACAAGTGACTGGAGATTTCCCAGAATGCAGTTCTGGATCAACACAGTGTATTATTTGAATACCGCGTCAGATCCCTTTATTTACAGTTTAAGAAGTAAAAGGTTTCGTAAAGCGGTGAAGAAGCTTATCAGGGCCTGGCTGGTTACCAAATGTTAGCGGCACTTTTAAAGTGATTTTTGGTTATGGATATTTGTAAAAATTAATATTAATAACATTTGCAATAATCTTTTCAAAGTACAGTTGAACCTCCACTAACGGCCAACTCTCTACAACAGCCAGGATTTTTCGTCCCGACCATGCGCCGATCCATACACTTTACTCTTATTGAAACCTCTCTACAACGACCACCTCTCTATAGCGGCCAGATAATTCTACACCAGGGTGGCCGTTGTGGAGAGGTTCAACTCTAGTATTTCATTTAAAATGCGTCAGGAGCCCATTACCCTGCCCACGTTTGATGCAAAATTCGTTCCAGAGACTTGGGTCCACTACCATGGTCCATAGTTAGTAGAGGGAAATGGTTATGAAGCCCGGCAAAGTTCTTTGTTATATGTTTTTGTTCGCTATTTTGGGGGTTGACCGTGCACAAAACCTGACAAAATACAATAGGTGGTTACGTGTGTTCAAGCAACTAACCAATGGAAACGTTTCGGTTACGTAATTCATGCATAGTGTATGAGCGCAAAACAAAAGATGTGCACGTTCGTGGACCTTCCAACATAAATCTTGGCCTCTTTGTTTGCTCCTTTGAAGTTTTCCGAGCTTCACAACCATTTCCCTCTATTAACTATGCATGGCCCCAGAGGTTTTCTTTCTTCTTTTTTCTACTGAACCGTCTTGAAAAAGACAAGAAAGAAAACCTCTGGGCTCAGGGTATGGACAGTTAGGGCCGGTTCACATGTGCGACGACATGTCATGCAACAACACGTACACAAATGCAAGCAGAATGAAATACTGTCACAGGCGCATTAGAGGTTATTTTCCGAGAAACACGGCCGGAGTGATCGAAAAGACACGGACGATCGAAAACGATTTCATGGAAACCACTCGGAACTTGTACTGAATAGAAGCGACTTAAGTCTATCCCAGAATGCATCGGGGTTATCCCAGAATTCGAATTCATTCTTCTACGTCCGCCATTTTGTTTTAAGACTCTCGCCAACTAATGTTATGGAGCAGTGTCACTTTCTGAGAAGATCGAGGCGATCATATGGAAACCAAAAATCGCGCGGATCGTCCAAATCGCTTCAAATTGTTTAGAGACGATCGGGGCAAATTTAATTGTACTTGTGTTGCGCCCGTGTAAACGTACCAGCCTTTACAGCGTGAAATCACGTTGCTTGCAAGATATTTCAGAACAAGAACAAGGATCAAAATATTTTGATCCTTGTGTACGCTTATGCTTGCATCGCACGTGAAAACGGAACACAAGCACAAGGAAAAATCTGTGATTTTGATATTATTTTGAAGAAATTTTTGAACAAAACAAAGGTTAGTTCAGAAAATCATCTTCCGAACTGAAATAATTTGTGAGTTATTTGCTTATTTTGCTTGCCTTGATTATTCTAATTTTGCGGGTTAAAAACGTCGCTGCCGTGAAATTTCAAGCGAAAATCGAATTATTCGAGCTCTCAGTCAATGCGTTAAACAAATAGATTCATGTTTTCCGTCAGTCAAATGCGCAAAAACCTGGTTTTAACAATCGATCGGATATTTGCTGGTGAATATCTTCTGTTTGCCCTTCGCTAGTGTCGGGAAAACTGGCCCAGACCATCGGGGATTTTGTTATTTCCCGGCGACCGTCCCAGACATTCCCGACCAGTATGAAAACACGACAATTAAGGTAGATGTCTCCCATTGTCTCCCTGAGTCGGGAATGTCTGGGACGGTCGGGAAATAACAAAATCCCCGATGGTCTGACAATGAGCAGTATACTGCACGTGTGTCATAATCTTGGTACATTTTATAGGCCACATGCGATTTTTGATGCGATTTTTGATTTTTGATAAATCGCCGCTAAATCGCATCAAAAATCGCATGTGTAAACGGGCCTTAAATTAGCCGTCCTCTGCAAAACAACAACGTGAAATGACCAAATTCTGGATTTTCGGAGAACGTGAACCGCAATGGCAAATTTTTGAAGTTTCTCTTTAGATTTGAACGCTGACTTTACATATCCTGACTAGCTAGGTGTAATAGACTTTGCACTCTTTGTGGTCTCAATAATATCGAAGATGAAATTAATTTTTTGTTTCATTGTCCCATTTTATAATAAAATAGATAGAAAATAGTTACCACTCACAGAATTAACTATGTACACAGGCTAGTAAAGTTCATTTCCTCCCGGTGTTGATCTGCGAAACAAATTGATATCAGTCTAGTTTGATAGTTTTGCAATTCCATTGTATTTTTTATTTCTATTAATTCTATTTTAATTTCAGTTCGTTTTCTATCTATATTGTTTTACGCTTTTGCAATACTGTAATGATTTATGGTCATGCAAATAAAGCTTATTGTTGTTGTTGTTGCTGTATTGTATTTTATTAGTCTTCTAAGCCTTTTTAAAATATTGTACATATTTTATAAGCGAGTGTTTAATATATACTGCATCGACCTACCGCAGCACTAATATCACAGGTACCCCAAGCTCGTAAGATGAGCAGTTATTAGTGTTACGTAACAGTCGAAAATGTAACTTGAGCATTTTTATGGGGAAAAACGGTCTAATCTTGGGGCTAAAGGAACTAGTAAGATAGGCAATTTTTATTCAAAATTAGTTCGTATTTTAAGCGCCAAGCGCCGGATGAACGTGTTTTGAACTGTCACAAAAACGACCAAAAATGCCGGATATTTTTATGTCATTTTTAAATTTTCATACATAATAATAATTTAGAAGTGATATCTAAAGAGTTTTTGAAATGAAAGCTGATGTTTATTGATGGTAGAATCTACTCTACTTCTTGTACAATTTTATGGCCGCCATATTGGTCCCAAAGAAGGACACCAACATGGCGGCTGCATCAGTACTAAATACTCGGAAATACTGTAATTTTCTGAAAATTATTTTCGTAATAACTCGGTTATGAAAAACGCTACAAAGCTATAATTTGGACGGAACGTTACTTTCTGCCTGTTCTATAACCTGTTAATTTTCTGATGTTGTACGTTTATGCAAGCAAACAGTTTTTGTAACATTGATGCAAACCACCGTAGGCTAACCAGAAGCGCTTTACCATGCATAGAATACTAGCTACATCGGGTAAAAATTAAGGTGTACAAAAATCAGGAGCTTGAGACGTTTCTATGTCTAAGTCCGCTTTGATCGGTATGGAAACGAGGGATTACCTAGCCTGCAAGCAGGCTTTCTCTTGCGAGTTACGAGCCGTCGAATCCACTCATAATACAGTATGTTATGTAATATGTTATGTAATATCCAGCTATCTATTGACTGTGCACAGGAGCGCATATCACCCTGGAGCCTCCATCTCCCTTGTTGGGCCTATGGCACGGCGTAGTTACACCTTGAGCTATTTTTAGAACTAGTGTATCAATCTATATAGATACAGTCGAACCCCGATTAAGCGGCCACCTATTAAGCGGCCAACCCCGATTAAGCGGCCACCTATTAAGCGGCCAACCCCGATTAAGCGGCCAGCTATCAAAGTCCCAATATCAGTATAATTCTGAAAATAAAACCCCGATTAAGCGGCCAACCCCTATTAAGCAGCCACTTGCCATTTCCCCGAGGGTGGCCGCTTAATCGGGGTTCGACTGTAGTGATTGCTGCGCTGGGTTGAGTGGGAGTAAGTCAGTAATATGAACTATAAGGCCAGTAGAGAGTCAATAAAATGAACAGCTTAATTGAAGAGGTTGTGAGAACTTTTTATTTGGAACTCAATAAAACTTAACACAACACAGTTTGTAAGTGGAAATAGATAACTTCTGAACATGATTGGTTCACAAACTTCCCTCAATTTTGCCACATTGAAAAATGACATGTACTGCAATGTTAATAAAAGTTCACTTAATATTACCAGAAACTTATGATATTGCACATAACACAACAGTAGCGATGATGTAAAAAATTCAATGCGAATAATGGAGTTGGTTATCAACAAGTTTCGCAGAAGTTTGGCAAACAAAATTACATGTAATTTTCTTAACGAATTACAATAACATATGAACATGCCGTAAAGTGTAGTTTGACAAGTGTCTGTCTATAGTTTTTCAATATTTTACGAGCGAAATGTGCGAGTTGAAAAAATAAACCATATGCGCAGTAAACACAGACAAATAATTAGCTTCTTTAGTACACCGCTTTTATGGGTCTTTCATTCCAACTAAACAAGTTGAAAGACCAATTTAAAGTACAAAAGGCCATCGGCCTTGATAAATATTTAAAAACAGATAATTTGGCAAAACGAGCATTTTTGGGGCAATTGATTGAGAAGTAGCACTGCTGTAGCATAATCGGGCATATTTAAAGCACATTATCAGCTAAAAGTCATATCTTGCTTACTGATTTGCGTTTCAAAGCCTGTTTCTCAAACCAAAATTCATTACTTTGACCTGAATTTTCACGAGTCAAAAGTCCGAAAGTTTCGCTAGGCTCGTTTCCAGTTCTCAGGTGTCAGACGCGTCAAAGCAAGATGGCGACAGTTACCTTGTAAGGCATTTTATAATTCTGTGCTGGTTTACACCACTAGTGAAGAAAAGGAAGGTCAAATAGTAAATGCTGGACAACGTTACTCTTGTTTGTAATTTTTTTTTTTTTTTTTAACAAAAGGCACATCAGTTGTATTTAGCATTTTTTCAAAACTTTTGGACAGAAGAAGCGTAATTTTCGATAATTTTAGCATAATTTTGAGAAAAAAACGAGCTCTGCCAAGAGCACAATCGGTCGTATAAGAGCCTATCAACAATTCTACACAACCATCCGAAAATTAACTTCAGTCCTTGTGGGATACTAAGATTGTGAAGCTTTTTAACTCATGGAAACAACAAAATAAAGCCGGTTGTTGTTATTGTTGTTGTCCTAGACATGTATTCGTTTATGCCACATACCACTAGGCCACTAGCTAGCTGCGCCAGTATGGTATGTTTCTGAGAATCCCATGACTTATTGCTACAGGCCAACATTGTTTCTTGTCAGAAGTCTGACCTTGGATTACATAACAAAATACTGCCCAGTCGATTTATAGGTGGTGTCTGCCCATACTCCAAGCTACTAGTCGAGCTGTCCCGCCCACAAAGAAGGCTGTCCTTTCACAGAGTGCAAAACCGTGGGTGAAATTCCGCCGAGGAGAGCATGGGAACATGTTATTCGTGTTTGGCTACAACAGAAATAGTTATATAGCTACAGCCACAGTATAGCTAATAGCATGTGTTTATGTGGTATTGGGCAACCGACTTGACTCAAAATATTTCAGATATAAATACCACCACCTATAAACCAATGATATTGCAAAAATTTCTTTGCCTGTATTATAAAGTGGCTAAAAGTTTTTATGTCACTCAAACGTGATATCTGCCGCTCTACCAATATTTTATTTTCGACGGTCCTTACAAAGAAAACCGCTACTGCTAGCACTCTATTAATAATGGTAATAGGACTGAGTGGAGTCCAATTCGGTCTGTAATCATACGAGTGATTAACAAAATTGGACGACCGCGCTTCGCGGGAGTCCGATTTGTTAATCACGAGTATGATTACAGACAGAATTGGACGACACGAAGTCCTGTTACCAATTAATCATAACTATAACAAAATTTGATGAAAAGACGTTAAACGTGAATAAAAACATAATAATCAAGTTTGTTTTTTGACCGAGATGCATGCACGAGCAAAGGACAGCGCGCGCAAATGACGCGTACTGTCCAATTACATCGTCCAATTACAAGCATGACGCGTACACTGTCCTATTAGTGCTCAAATCGCGCCTGCTGATAACCAATCAGATTCGAGAATTTTGTTATAGTTTTGATTAGTCTGTTTACAGACGTTTATTTATTTAGATACGGGCGCGCGCTCGAACGCGTAGCGCGAATCGGGACGACTGAGAACAAATCCAGCTAGTGGCAGGATGGAGGAAAACGTTTTTCACGCATGGAAAAATAAATCCAGAGCGAATTAAATCTAATTTTAGAATGCAATCTCAGCTCGAGGCGCCTTCTATCGGCAGATATTTGGCGAGGGGCACAGAGTCATGATCAACTATCAACGGTCCATACAAACTATATCTACTTAGCTATCGATCTGTTAAAAACAAACAGCTAGTGAAACACATTGCAATGTCGTCTCCGAAGTCTAAGTCCTTCACTCTCCATGCAGTCAGACGCTTGTGTTTTGAAGACAAATACATCATTTTAAAATAGAATGTTGTCTACGCACGCTCGTTCATTCTTTTTGATCGATGGACAGCGCCTGCTTATTCGCAATCAGATTGCGTGTTTGTTTGTTGGTCGGTCGGTCTGCCGGTCCCTTTCAAGCTTGAGAGAGGCGATGCACTTACGAGAAGCGCTCCTATCTCATTAATTATACCATTGAATTTAAGTATTTTCTCTTGATTTAGAAATATAATCAGATAAGATTCGCTTCACAGACTGGGGATACCACAGGTACCCCAAGCTCGAAATATACAACAGAAGTAAAGTATGTGATTTTTATTCAAAACTAGTTCGTATTTTTTAGCTCCAAGAATATATCGTTTTCCCCATACAAATCCTTATATTTTCGACTGTTACGAACACTAACGCTCATCTTACGAGCTTGGGGTACCTGTGAGGGTAGTTGCCAATCTTGGCTTCTCGAGAACTACCGAAATAATTCCGCCTGCTTTTTTTTTCTCAGTATCATCTCTGTTTCCTAATGAACAAAGACTTCAGAAGAATTGGGTCCAATCGCAACCGACTGGTTCAGTTGTTTTTATTTATTAATCATCGGGCATTTTCTCGGTTAGTGATGGTTCTATAAAATTTGTTAATCGTTAAAGTACGACTCCATTTCAATTTGCGTGCATGCCTCACGTGCTTATAGAGAGACACTGATATATTGCATCCAATGGGCTAACTGCTTGAAAGTGTCAATCTTCAGTCCTTTTGACGGTTCGATCAGGCTTTATAATTTGTTCATCGTGAAAGTCATGCAGACAGATCAGTTCGTCAGTGACAGAGGGAACTACAACGAAGATGTTCCAGTTTCAAGTTGTGATACTTTTATGCCTTTTTAACATGGCTTTGCCAAAGCAAGTAAGTCAATGAATTTCAGTTGTCACATTTGGAAAGTAATTTTTGACACTTGTAAGGCGTAGTCTGTCCAATCAGAGTAACTGAGTATACAATCAGGGGCACCCAACGGATCGTTTCTGTGAAATATCTGTTCGGAAGGCCTATAATCGCCTCAGATATTCGGATTATAGTGTGATGAAAATCTGGAGTTTTCTTTAGGGAAATATCATCTCGAATTTTCTTAATAATGGAAAAATTAATGCCTGTTGTTTTCGGAGAGATACAAATGTCGTTTTGGGTACATAAAAAGGTCAGCTAAGATTTTCGGAAAGGAAAACGCAGCTCAGAAATTTGGGTAATAAGATTTCAATGGCTAAAATTTTCTGAAGTCTGAAAGTAACGTATCCGAACGGATACATTTTTCTTAGCGTTTAAAACATGATAAGGCATTAAACTGCACAAAAAGCACAATTATAACGTAAAAAACGACGTTCCGACGCCTGCATGAAAATTTTGTCGTTGGGATGCCCCTGATATAAGGCCAATAAACATTCGATCTTGGTAAACTACGTTTTTTAAGACGACGTCGATTGATCAAAGTTTAGAGTTTCTGTGGTTGGTGTCTCCGTCTTCGTCAACCAGGAGCAAATGATGTAAAAATGAAAGAAATTAAAGACATAAGAAACAATATAATACTGCACCAAAATGTACAATAACTCACAAACAAAGAGAAGCTTTTTTTTGCATGGTTTCTGTACTGTGTTTTTTAGAATAGCTAGCTAATCAGAACTTGTAGTACGAAGAAGTAATATCAACAAAAGGCAAGAACTTACATGTAAAAAGAAAAGCTACGTAAAAGATAATACATAAACACTTCTGAAATGCGTTTCGCTGCCCTAAAGTCTAAGAAACTTTACCAAAAACATTTGTTTTATTTATCTTTTTAGTACCCAGGCTCGGTGTCCGTGGATACGGTCAAAAGCGACTGTCCTGTTTTCGGGGACAACGTTTGTCCATTTGCCAAGCTACCGGACGAATACAAAGGAATTGCCCGCCCCAAATGCCCTGAGTTTAAGGGAGGCTGTCCCTTCAAACAGAGCAAGACTGTGGGAGAGTTTCAGGACAAGCTAGGTGAGATGCGGGACAGGTGCAAGGGACAGGCCGCTTACCTGGAGTTCCTGAGGGGAGTCGTCCGCACAGCCAAGGACAAAGCGGTTGACGAGGGATCCACTTGCCCGTTTTTCCAAACGAAGGGTGGCTGTCCATTCGCCAAAGACACCAGTGGAAAGCCTATACTCTCTCCGGATTAACATGGTGGTATGTTGTGTTTAATACTCCTTTACATGGTAAAAAAACAAACTCTGTATGCGCATTTACGTCCAACGGAAAACAACTCATAAACTATTGTACCACGCAGCTGGGATCTTTCTCTCCGCGGTCTCAGAATAACAGTAACCTGGTTATGTTATTGCTGTCCGAAGCTGTCTTGAAATAGTTATATTATGTATGGGCTTAGCTACAAAAATCCGGATTTTTTTGAGATTTTTAGATGTTGAAAAGATTTTTAGAACGTCTGGAGATTTTTAGGCGCATTTAGCAAGTTCAAAGATTTTTTAGAATTTTGAGAGCCAAAAAATATGTAAAATGCGTAAAAAGAATAAGAATAACAATGCTTTTATAGGCGCATTTAAGAAAGCTTATAAAGCTATATCAAGAGGGAAGAGGCTTCAGTGTTCATGGCTTCATGGCCCCCAGTTTCACCATACACAATTATGTATCCCAGAATTCTGTTTTAGTTAGGAAATTTTTTGATATTTTTTGGAACATTTTTGAGATTTTCGGAACATTTTTGAGATTTTTTCGGAAAAAGTTTGAGATTTTTAGGAACATTTTTGAGATTTTTTAGAACTTTTTTAGAGATTATCCAGATAGATTTTTAGGCGATTTTTTCGGGATTTTTGTAGCTAACCACCCAAGTAGGGAAATTAGTGGGGTTTGTTTTTAATGATTTCCTGTTTTGGGCCATTTTAAATTATAACTTTAAATTTTCCTTTGATTTCAATTGAAAGAACCTACAACCGACGACAATAGTAGTTGGAACGCTTGTAAAAAACGGCACCAATACAGTTACTTTACTGTTGGAAAATGTCCCATACAAACCTTTTTATAGGCCTCCTCCCCCCGGCTTTTCAATGTTGCACCCTTTGTGAATAAGGATTCTTCCCGCAATTTATGCTTGAGACTCGACAGTGCCGGGGTAGGCCGGGGGAGGCAAGGGAGAATTGTACCCAGTGGAACAAGAGACTATTCCTAGAAGCGTGGCACTCCACCAAAGAGAAAAACTCAATTAACGAACATGTTGAGTTCCCGCGTGTTTATCGAAATCTCAAGAATTTTTAGAACTTCCATAGACCGTTATTTTTAACACTTTCAGTATGAATTTTTATCTCATCCTTTCTTATTGTTTTATGTTCATAAGTTTTATTCACATTCGAACTGACGGAGGTCACTGAAGTGACCGAAACGTTTTCAACCGAATCTTTTTAATCGGCGTCAACACCAGTTTTTATATTGTTGTTGTTTGTTTGTTTTCTTTTAAAGGCTCCAATGGGCATCACCTTGGACGACGTTATGTTCAAGTGTCCAGCATTTGGCAAGGATAGGTGCCCATATACCGGCCTGGTTGCCCAGAACAAATACGTTGCCAGCAATTGCCCAGCATTCAAAGACGGCTGCCCGTTTAAGAACAGCAAGACCGTTGGCGAGTTTGTCGAGAAGATGACACAGATGCGAGATACCTGCAAGGGGAAAGATGCTTATAAGAGCTTCATCAAGCAAGTCATCGATGTGTCCAAGGAAGAGCAGAATAAGTTGGGCAATTGCACTTTCAACGCGTATGTCTGCCCATTCAGCCGGGATGCTGAAGGGAAGGCATTGATCGCCTAGTAAAGTGGCTAATCACAGGGAGCCCAGGCGCACGATTTGACTAATCAGTGGCAAATATAAGGAGAGAATATGGAGAATAGGAAGCGGACGAAAAATAGCCATTAGAGTTTACATAGAGTCGAACCCCTATTAAGCGGCCTCCCTCGGGAAAATGGCCGCTTAATAGGGGCATAAATTAGCATAAGGCTTGGTAGAAAATTAAAAGATTTTTTTTTTTTGAAAATTAAAAGATTAGTCCACGGAATCACGTCAAGAGGGTAATAAACTTGTGTTTGAATGTTTTTTTCAGTCGTCACCTTCTATTTCGGACTCTTATCTGTCATCAGCTTTTTCAAAACAAGGCCAAACCATGCCTTGGTGGCCGCTTAAGATGATAGGGGTAAAAATAATAGCATTAGGAGAACCCTCATCTGGGCGTCCAAAAAGGTGACTGCGGGTTTTGTTACAGTATTATGCTGACAATAGTTTGGGTCTTTGATAACTGGCCGCTTAATAGGGGGTGCCCGCTTAATACATGTAGGTAGCCGCTTTAATATGCAAATGCTCAGTCTAATTTTTTTTTATACCTATGCATGTTGATATATTTTAAAAGTAAATTTTAAAGTAAATTATATATATTGTAATTTTAATCTTAGATTTTATTACTGGACATCTTGTTGAGACCAGCATTTTTTATAAATGCTGATAGATTTTTTTCCAGGTTAAATAAAGCTTTTATTATTATTATTATTATTATAGGGGTTCGATTGGACTGTCCTAGAGCCTTTAAGCCGCATTTCAGCCGGTTTTGATTTTTAGTTCATGTTTTAGGTTAAGGATTATCAGTTTTCCTTTGCCTTCCTATTCTCCAATACAAATTCTTATCTGCCTCGTCCCCCGGGCCCTGCAACAGTCCTACAACCCCACGCGCACCGCGCTCAAACAAGGAGCGACGCCTGGGGACGAGGCTGAATTCTTATACTTTGCTACCGATTAGTCATATCGTGAGCCTGGGCGACCTGTGGACTACTCAACACGGATGTGACGAAAACAAGCAACAAACCGGACTTGACACGTTTTTGTTTGTCAATTCATGCTAATTTACCACAAAATGATTTTGAACGCTTTTTATTTTTAAATTTTCCGCATTGCCGATTTTAATACAAGGTTTTTTCCTTTTCCACACTTTTCGTTACGAAATGTTTCGCATTGCCTTTTTAGCAGTGTGATTCGAAATTTTCTATTATATTTGGTTTTATTTTGATTGTATTTTGCATTGAAAAAAAAAAATAGAGGTATTATCTTTCGTGCGTTGTTACATGAAGTAATATGGCGACCAACTGACGAGGTCTTTAAAGACGAAACTAGTATTGTAAGTCGCGTATGCTAATCAGTGTGTTGAAAGTAAATGTAAATGAGGTTTTTCCTGATCAAGATGATGTTAAGTAATGCTTTCTTGGCTTCGAGAAGCAAAATTTCACAGACATTTTGCATCGAGTTGTCCATTTTATTTTAGAAATATCATTATTTTTTGTATCACTTGGCAAATTGACAATAAAACTACCATAAAAACCAACTGAAGTAGGGCCTCTTCTTCTATCGAGCGTATGATTACAGAATGGTTCTATCCACGTTTATCATAGAAGCCGTAAAAGAATTCAAACCCACGCTGACAGGTCCATCAGTTTGAAAGACGAGTGCCTACACCGTTAGGCCAGAGTCAAATCATTCTGGGCAATAGTGGGGGGGGGGGGGGGGGGAGGGGGGAGAGGTGGGAACCCAGGAGTAAAGGGGGTGGGAAGTATACGGGAGGTGGGACAAGAGAGGGCGGGAAGCAGGACTCCCAAGGTGGCAGTAACCTGGAAAATTAGGAAAGAATGTCGCAACATTGTGTAATATTTTGCAATAGAAAAAGAACTAAAGAGCAGGAACTAGGAGTACAGGAAGTTCAGATCCCCGCCCCCCCCCCCCCCCCCCCCCCCCACCCTCCCCATTACAGTGGGTTCCTGCAACCTACTTATCAAATAAAGTATGTATGTATGTATGTATGTATGTAAAAGTTGTAAAATCAGGGCAAAGTACATTGTACATCCTTGGAGACCCATGGGCAGTTAATTGGGGCCGAGAAAAAATTTTGTCCAATTTCCTTTGTGTTGCCCGACTAACTGCTCCTGTGGTCTTTTTGCATGTTGCATTCAAACAAAAAAATTTAAGACGTCAATTAATAGTTAATTAAACTTCTGTCGTATTTCAGCTAGGCTGCGTAGCAGTAGTTTCCTTTCTGAGAGCGCACTGCACAAGAGGAATGTGGAAAGCTTGGCGCACAAGAAGGAGTGCCCCAGTCTCTCGTGCTATTGGAAAAAAATTAACGACTGCCACATACTGTAGGCCAGTTAATCCCATTCATCCTCTATAACAGAATGGTGTCTGACACGGCCAGAAAATCAACATGCCCTTTGCATAAATAAAAAGTAAACAATACAACATCGCCATGAGGTACAAGAAGTAAGACATTTTACATGTAATGAGCATCTACTTTGCTTTTTGGACATTTACACTTCTGCATTGCCTTCTGTTTCTTGGCAAAGGAAAGCCAGGATTGTTTTAAAACATTCATCACTAAAACCATGCAGTTCGTCACCTGCATCCACAATCTCATACAATAGTGGTTTGAATTTAGTAGCTGTTTTCTCAAAAAGTGGCATACTGTGGGAAGCCCAAGCACAGTTTTTGATACCGAAGTCTTCCTGAAATGAGAGCGTATTCAACTGATAACACATCAAGGTATACTGTATTCCATCTGTAATCGCACACTTTGTGACAAGCGGCTTGTCTAGGTGCTGCCCCATCTGGACACCGTTATCCATCGCCAAGGCAACCAATGAGCCAAACATGCTCATTATTCCGTAAGCTTGCTGCTGCTCATATGTCAAGCTGTCAGCGTTTGTAAGAAGCAGCATATGGTTGTGTGGGTACTTGTTAAACGCACTGTTCTGGAAGCCTGGGTTGTTTCCGCAGATGGACGATTGGATGACGGAATACACCAAGGCTGTAGTTATCAAAGGGACCAGGGAGTTCCTCCATAGAGGTTCTTTCTATATCTGTCAGTAGATGAATGATAGAAATGTTAAGCTGCTACAAAGAATGTACATTCATGTAACAAACAACTTTGAATTGAGGAGATGTTGAACTATGAAATTTATTAGGTGCATCAAACCTTCCTTAGAGCATTAGCCACAGAAAAAGAGTGAATTTCAAGCACGCATGTACAGTGCAGTTCTGTTTGGAGGACTCCAATATAAAGTGATGGGGGTGATCATCCCTGGGGGGGGGGGGGGGGGTACTCCTCAAAATTTCAGGTGGGGGTGTGCCACTCGCTTCTTCTTTATGGACCTAACCAGAAGGACCTCGGGTGATTTTCTCT
Source organism: Desmophyllum pertusum (assembly GCA_029204205.1). Classification (NCBI taxonomy): domain Eukaryota; kingdom Metazoa; phylum Cnidaria; class Anthozoa; order Scleractinia; family Caryophylliidae; genus Desmophyllum; species Desmophyllum pertusum. The sequence goes on along the minus strand of MU825460.1, from coordinate 110,877 downwards.
CAGTAACATTAACCTTACTTGGGGGGGGGGGGGGGGGGGAGGTACATAAGCTCCATACATGTAGGTACAGTGACACTGTACCTACATGTATGGAGCTTATGTAATGATGTAGTTTTTTACCCGTTTTGGTCAAAAAATGGGTATTGATTTTGAACATTTTGGTCTCAAACTGGGTACGTTTGCCTGCTTGTCTGAAATAGGGCATAGATTTTGCCATTTTGGATTGAAAAGGGGGGAATTTTTAAGGGCCAGGTCTGAAATTGGGTTGGGAAAATCACATATTTTGGTCTGAAAACGGGTAATGGTTTAAAGAAGCGGGGGGCACATCCCCAACACAATTTTGAGGAGTACCCCCACCCCTCCCCACCACCCCCGGGGGGGTGAGGGTAAGTGACTTACATGTAAGAAACTTACCTGGTTCAAATAAAGGGGTTGGCTGCTTTGTTCGAATAACATACGCCGGCTGCTGGTCTAGCTGGAAAAAATTGTGATGTCTGACCCAATGAATCCTCATCTTGGGTTTCAAATCGAGAAAGCAATCATCCAAATGAGGGAAGCGATCAGATAACGACCAACCGAACCTCAACAAATCTTGCAGAACACCCAGCCGGATTTCTTGACCTCTGCGAGCAAGCCTATGATTGCGACTTGTTCCTTCTTTGCGGAAGCGTGATTCTGCAGGATGGACTTCTTAAATTGTTCTTTAAGAACTACATACTCTTCATCATTGAGGAGGTTGTCTACGTTCGAGAAAGAAGCTGGAAGTCCCTCGTATAACTTGGTTTTGGTGAGCCATTGGTACTTTGAACTGGCGTCAAACGCGCTTGTTGTCGATGGATGTACAATGAAAGCCTTTGCAATCACGTGCGGTGGAATTATCAACGGAACTCCAGTCTGATGAGCTTCTTGTTGTTGCTTTGTGGCGACGGCACAGAGTCTTCGGCGAGTGAACCGTAGTGTGCGGCAAACAAACTCCAGTTTGTTTGCAACACGTTGTTGAAGCAAATTGGCCGCCATGTTGGATTAGCAAGCTGAGCCAGCGATATCTGAGAAAAAAAGTAAAACCGCAAAAATATACAACCTTGTTCCCAGGGTCTCTCATCTCCTGGGAACGAGGTTGAAAAATATAGGGGGTCGTCACGTCATTGTCACGCAACGCTCGTTGTGACTACCCTTCTTTTGGGGGGAAAGTGGGGTGAGACTCCTCTAAAATAGCCCCAAAGGGTGTTTGTGGAGCTGTTTTAGTCTGAAATTGGATTATAGATTTTTGCCATTTTTGGTGTCCTGAAACCAGGAGGTCTAAATATTACAGCAAGGAGCCCAAAAGTGTGACTTCTGATCGGATAGTCTGCAAACGCCTTGCTGTAACAGCCTCCTCCTCAGGCGCTTCGCATTTTTTGTGAGCAGGAAGCGTGAGCGATTGATGAGCACAAAGCGTGAGAGACTGGTCACGAGCACAAAGCGCAAGGGACCATTTTATTGGACATCAGAGAGACGTCTGGGTACAAGGCTGTTGCTATAATATAGTCTCATTTCTGGACTGAAATTTGGGAAAGATCACTAGGTCAGGTCTGAAATAGAGTGCAGATTTTAGAGGACAGGTCTGAATAGAGTACGGAAAATCAGTATTTTAAAGGAGAAAATGTAGCTGATCTGTTTGCAGGGTACGCAGGCCTGGAACCTGACTTCAGTTTCATTTGAATTGTTGTATTATTTGACTTTCTAGTGCATGCACTATCTTTCAAAATATTAATGTTAGACAGTCATGGCTAATGCTTCAAATTTATAATAATAATAATAATAATAATGGTTTATTGAACAATATATCCACATAGTGGCTCTTCACTTGTCCACTACCTAATATACAATAAGATTAATAACTTAAAATAACATCCACTGATGAAGGGCTAAGCCTGAAATGTCTGGACAGTCAACAATAATAATATTATAATATTATTGTTTGGCACTTTTATTTTATTTAACTTAAACTTTATTTTGTCTTCAACAAGTCTGACAGTGGTAAGAATACCGTAAAAGCCCTGGGGGCTTACTTAATTTCAGGCCTTGTGTTTCAATACAAAGTGACTGAAATGCCAGAAAATATTGCTGAAAAGTCATTTTACATCAGCCTTACTACAAAATCTGACCTTCAAAGGGGGACTTAATAGAGAGGGGGGCTTAACAGAAAGAGGGGCTAAATAGAGCTTTTATGGTAATGGAGTTCCAGAGTGGTTGGTATATTTTGGTAGATATTTACATGCTCTTCTGTTTCCTTTTTATTTTGGGATATACATGTACATGTACCATTAACCCCCACCCACCACCCACCCGCCCTGGCCAACCTAGATTATTGAGCCAAACAGTGAGTCCTTGTTCATTCTAGTGGTATGTTGGCACTTCACTCTCCAATTTCAGATACAACGAGGTGCATCATTTGCATTCTGTCATCTTTAGCAACATCCATAGATGTGTTGCCATTTCTTATTGCTGTCTGCATTATCATAATGACGTGATACACTGTTGTAGCTCATAGCTGCTACCCAGACCACTGTTGAATCCATGCTTCTATTTGTTCCAAATTCGTTTCCAATTCATCAGGAGTGTTACTTTGCAGTTCATGAACTATTTCCTTTTTGTAACTTCCTCTGGCCTCTTCCAATATCGTCTGGAAAATTTCACATTCCACATTTTCAGTGAGCTTTGTTCCACTGTAACCCCTGCAGAATTCATAAACAGAAAGTTGATAAGAGCTGTTATTTACAAAAAGACTGAATTTTATAAATAATCATTATATAATAATAATATATATTACGACAATTTTACCTTTGTTCAAGTCTTTCATAAAGTGTTGTGTTATTTGTGCGAAGCACAAACACAATGTCAAACCACCTCTCTGGAAAAAATTCACAACCATGATAATCAACAACATTTCCACCTTCGCACATTTGATCCTCTAGTTCATCCACAACCTGCACAGAAAAAATTGCATGGGTTGAACTTACATGTAACACCTTACTGTACAACATGCCTGGGAGGGAGAGGGGGGGGGGGGGGGGGTATTCCCATATATATCCTATACGGGAATGTGCCGCCCAATAGGGTATGGGTTTTTTACCTAGATAACATAAAACAAGGTATGGGTTTTTGACTCAACGCTGTAAATAGACAAGGTACATGGGTACCCTTCAGTTACCATTAAATATTTTCCCAGACATTTTCTGCAGGTCTGGCTGCCATCCAACCTTGCGTCTGACAAAAACGATATAAATATGTCGACAACAGATCACTGTCAGAAATCAAATGCTCAAATAAACACCTACAGTTTGTCTATCATGTCCATCACTTGAGGTATATATAGAAATCCAAAACAACATTTATTTTATGTGTTTCTTTTAGAATCTACGGCTTAACGCATGGTCACAAAAGAGGTTTAAGCTGTCTTGAATTTCATGTAAGGCATAAAGTTTTCTAGCCTGAATTTCAGCTGTAAGAGACCAGAATTCAGGCTAAAAGTTTTGCTTGCCTTATCTTCATCGAGCACGTGGCAGCCATACTGTTCATCCCATCCATCGTACAGGTCTTTTTCTTTGGCCAAGTCGCCCACATTAATGTAATTTAGTCCTGTTCTCTGCGCCAGCTCATTTGCTGTCACTGTTTTTCCTGTTCCTGGGGTGCCAGTTACTAAAACGTTTGGTCGCGTCCTCCCGGACGCCATGTTGGATTCTCTATTTCGGTTTACTGGTGCCCAGTCTTTCTTGGGTTTAGTTTTCGCGGGAAAGAATGAAGACAAATGACGTCCCAGATCATCCCACAGAATACGGACCTTCAGATAATGGGGTACGAGTACGAGAACGAGTACGACTTTTTAAACCTATTGCTCATCCTCAAGATCATCATTTGTCACGCCAATCTCCGGCCAGAACCTACACTTCTACTGGTCAGTCACAGGGCAGAGCGAGGGCTCTGGGAACAATATTGTTTTGAAAGTAGAAAGTCGTTCTCGTACTCGTTCTCGTACTCGTACCCCATTCTGAAGGTCTGTTATTCCATTATATATTAAGACAATTTTTACCCTTTGCTCAAGTCTTTCATAAAGTGTTGTGTTATTTGTGCGAAGCACAAACACAATGTCAAACCACCTCTCTGGAATAAATTCACAACCATGATAATCAACAACATTTCCACCTTCGCACATTTGATCCTCTAGTTCATCCACAACCTGCACAGAAAAAATTGCATGGGTTGAACTTAATCTCTAATTTTACACCTTATAATTACTGTACAACATGCCTGGGAGGGAGAGGTGGGGGGGGGGGGGGGGGGTATTCCCATATCCTATACGGTTTCACTTCTTACAAAAGTAACCTTTTGCGGTATCAAAATTTCCCGAAAATTAAATTTGAAACAGTCAGCGTTTTGCTGCGATTCAAAACAAGGTTTACAATAGCGGGCTTATAATCATAAATTTCAGTCGCTAAATTTAAATTTACTGGAGGAGTATTTTTGGTAGGAAGGGCTTATCAGTAGGGTTAGCTTATTTTCATTATTTTTTACAGTGGGAATGGGGGGCCGGGAACCAGGGATGTCTGAACTTCCAGCTCCCCGTACATTTTACACCCCTTCTGGCTAGCTTCTGCCTCTTTGTGCTTTTTCTATTGCGAAATATTACGCAATGTTGCGAAAGCCACTGGGAATATCGCTTCCCGTCCTCTCTTTTCCTGCCTCCCGCACTTCCCGCCCGCTGTCCCCCCCCCCCCCCCCTCCTCACACACGCACTTTACAATTATCACCGACAAAGACACATATACAGCGTTCATGGCATGTCTTATTTATTGGTTAGTAATTGAATTACCGTCGATTTCACTGTTACGCGATCAAAACTCCTCTGAGCGGTTTGCAAAAGATTTCCGTCAATCATACATGCCATACCTTATATGGAAGTGTTTGATTTTACCGCGACTCCGCGAGTAAACACCTTCCATATAAGGTACGGATATATGATTGACGGAAATCTTTTGCAAGCCGTTCAGAGAAGTCAGTTTGATTTAAACGGTCGCGTAGCAGAAAAATCGACGGTAAATATCCGGTACATACATTTGTACATCTTCATTATTTTTAACTTCGCCGTTTGTGATTTGTTTGTGTATATATTTTGTACAGTTTAGTCTAACTTTTAATTAGCATTCTGACTCGTAAGAAGCACGATCATTGCTTGACGTAACCTTCTGTTTCTGAGGCAATAAATGATTGGGTTACAAAGTGAATTTAGCCGATAAGAAATAATGAAGAAAAAGGCCGCAAAATACTCACAATGTAATACGATTGAATGTATAAACCAGTCACTGCCAACAAATTCAACAGCAATCCTGGTAAAAAGGACAGAAAAATAAAACCAATAATGATAATTGTCGTTTTCCAGGCTTTCTTTTCCTCCAGGTACTTTACAGCATCCTCTCCTGAAATCTGTTCAGTTCTGATTTGCCTTTCGTGGCGTCGAGTGATTAAATAAACAATAAAGTGACTGTATGCAATGATCAACATACTTAAAATTAACAAACCTGAGAGAACAAAACGAGTCAGTCAAGTTTCTATTAATGCCGGTTCTAAGTTTCTGAAAAGAGTATAAACCACGGCTATAAACCAACAGAGTGAAACGGCTAACTTCAGCCTCAGTTTCGTTACAATAACTTCGTATCGTAAAGCATATTTTAGCGCTATATAACGTTCAACACTTAATAACACCAAGTGAAAAAGAGACCGTCTAAGATGGCAAGAAACCGGAACGATAGAACAACCTTATGAAGCTTGCAGTAGGTATTCACTGAACCAGCAATGGCAAAAATTTCGGCTGTAATCAGAGCGGGCTGGGCTACGGCTCCTACAAGCAGATCTGTTCCCGCCAAGCAGGCCAACAGTATGTTGGACATCAGTTGTAGTCTAGGTCTTGTCTTAACAGCAACTATCACCAACACGTTCAACAGGATGATGAAAGGACAGCTTACCATGTTGAGAATGATCGAGGCTAGTGTTGAAGCATAGTTCACCATGGAATGCTCTTCGTCTTGAAATCGGCGACAGTATGCGATTGGCCTTATTGGGGCTGTCGAGTTGCTAGTGAAGTTTGACATCGTCTTCAAGGCACAGCGTGATCTAGATAAGGATTTCTACTGATGAACTGGAAGTTGCTTCCGCTTATAAAGTCAGTGCTTCTCTTGGGAAAATGTATTCCTGTTTGACTTAGAATCGGTAGATTTGACTCAGGTTTTATATGCTGCCGAAGTGATTGTTATACTTATAAGCGGCAAAACTGCTGCAGTAAAGCTGTCCCAACTGTAACACTTCACTAGAAAGCGCTCATGATCTCAACTCACAAGCACGGATTAGCTATCATCTATTCCCCGTTTGAAACGGTGGGAAGTTGCGGCTGGTGGCATGGGACTATCATGCGTAAAAGCTTATTTGGGTTTACTCGTGTTTATTAAAAAGAACTGCTAGAAATTAAGTTACGTATACAATGCAGTCATTCGAATAAAGAGTCAATCAATCAATCAATCAATCAATCAATATCTTTATTAATGTGTCAATGTGTTTAGCTCATAGAGCTAATTGGGGACACCTACTACAAAGTAATTATGATTCTAATAAAAAAACCTATGTACATTATAACAGTAATAATTGAGCTAAATAAACTCAATACATTAAAATTTTAAATATTTAAGATTACATAATGAGAAAATGCACTGCCAGTATATGCTTATAGTCGAGGGGGACAATCGTATAATATTGGAAGTTACTGAATAGTCGAGAATAGAGTTCCAGAATCGGTCGCATAGTACAACATGTATCGCGCATTTCAGTTTCCATGACTATATAAACTATATGGATTTCATTTTTAATAACAAGTAGCTTATTAAAGCTCAAGCTCACAGAAGCTGAGATTTTCCAAGAAACTTTTCAATAAATTGAACAAAGCAATTCACAGAACACAATTCAAGAGATTGCACGAAAAATGGTAACGATGAGTCATCCCATCAACTGGAACATTTTGAATAACATTTAATATCTTTAGGAACAAAATATAACCTTCTCAGCTTCTTCTTAATACAGACAATCAAGAGATTTAAGTTCGTGCAGATTCAGTATCGTGTTTACTCGAAAAAGCGCCTCCCACGATTAAGCGCCGCCCCCGAATCAGAGCGCCGACGGTATACGCGTACGACAGGACAAATATAGTATGCGCCGCGCCGCACCGCACCCCTCAACAACAACACAGCGCTTATTCGAAGCACTTGAGCTCACGAGTGGCGCTTATTCGAACTGAGTGTAAAAGTACAAATGCACAATGATACGTTCGATTTAAACCAACTGCGGCAATTTATTTTCGTGTATAACAGGAAAATGCATCGATCAGAATTGATCTCCTCATTAAGCACATAATAGTTTTTCTAGTGAGTTTTTAATAAGCGCCTCGTCCCCCCGATTAAGCGCCGCCCTCGAATTAGCGCCGCATCAAAGAGTCGAAAACTATAAGCGCTTTTTCTAGACTCAGTATGCATAATTTTATATACAGTGGCAGTAGAGTCCCGCCGTTTCTCGAACCCTCGATTTCTCAAAAACCCGATAACTCGAACCAAAAGATTTGTTTCACTGTAATTTTACCCCCGATACTTTCGAACTCCCGATTTCTCGAACCAATAGACCAATTTCGATATATTAATATTCTAACTTGGCTCCGAGGCTTAGGGGAATAAAACAAAAGAAATGATTTATTCATCCCTCAACCTCGATGTGATTTATTGTCGATTTCTTTTGTTTTATTCCCCTAAGCCTCGGAGCCAAGTTAGAATATTAATATATCGAAATTGGTCTATTCAGTTCGTTTCCCTTGGAGGTTCGAGAAATTGGGATTCCACTGAGTGTATATCTTAATAATTTTTTTTTTCCATATGAACATCTGCCGAATTCCGCTTTTATAAAACTAATCTTAGCTGCTAGCTGGATCTCTCTTTCTTTCTTTTCTGATATCCAAATTTGTTGAATATAAAAAAATATGTTTTTGTTTAGCTGCTAATCCTGAACTGTTAGCTCGATCTTTGCGTTTTGCTTTTTCTTTCTTTCATTAAAACTTGCCAAATATATTTTTAAGTAATCTTCATCTGCATGTTAGCATATCTCCTCGTTTCGCTTTTCCTGAAAATCAGTTTACCGAATCTTTTTTTTATAAATCTTAGCTACTCAGTATAGATTGATGTTTGCATTTCGCTCAGTTTTCTTCAGTTTTTTTTTTTTTGCGATATTAAATTAAATTTGCCGATTTTGTTTTATATAATACGGCTAATCTTAGCTGCTAGATTGATCTCCGCGTTTCGCTCAATTTTCTTTCTTGTCCGCGTGCAAACGAATCTGTTCCTAACTTTATCTGTTCCCCAGCGGACTTCTTGCTGGCTGGCAAAATATTCGGTCTATTTTTTATCCTGGAAATTTTCACTGAATAATTACTATTTTTGAGCTGGCTGACTTGAGTAGATCGGAAAGAGACCGGATCGAGGAAAAAACGGACATATACAAAACAATAAACAGCAAAATCATATTAACACAAGCTTCGAATGGTTTTCCATCGATGTTTAATTAATACCCAAGCCCCTTTTGGTTACTTATTATTATTATTTTAAATTGCTGGCTGGGAAACAGCTGGTTGGGAATTTCCCTATATGTGTCATGCTGGGAAAGAGGAACAGATACATTTTCCCAGCAACGCAGAAGAACACCTAGAAATGCTTTTATATCATTTATTTTCATTTATCTGGGTAAAATAATGCATTTTACCAAAAAATGTTCGTTGGGTGCCCCTGCATGTATTAGCATTTGCCGAATATTTTTTCAGTGTTTCCGAAAAATAAATCATCTGGCAAAAGGTTTGAAGTGGCCGCATTAGATTTAATCCTAAGGATGATCTCGTCTTCTATTTTGCATCCCCTTATTCGAGTCGCCTCGTGTATCTCTTGAAAGACTAACGCGCGTAGCACAGCAAACGCGTCTTTGATTAAGTTCAACGCTCGCGTGGAGCGTGAGTGTTGCACGCGAGAAACACGCGAGGAACACACTTGTCACGTGTCGATCCGATAATATTCGTATTCTCACGGTTGAACTGGAACTAGCTTGCAAAAATCGAGGCTCATTCGGGGTAATATCATTAAAAATATTTGAATTTGAAAAGATTCCCCCGCATGAGCCTCGATTGCAAGCTAGTTCCAGTCCAAATATGGTCCCCAAGTGATAATCCCAGTTTTCAAAATTTGCGTTTTACTTTCGCACGTTCAGATTTCGTCTCAAATAAATTGCTAAATTGAATAGGGCTGAATGTTTCGAACAGACTGGGAATATTTTTCAACGCCAACATAATTATTTTGATTTTTAACAGCTTGTCCGAGATCTTCCGCGGCAAACAGAGCGGCCTTGTGAAAAAATATTTGAAGGATAATAACTACAAAAGCCTCCACTTGGCTTCAAAAATATGTTCGGATATTTGTCCTTGGACATGATCTGTTCCTCGAAGCTCACAGTTTTCCTCGAGCTTCGCTCTCGGAAAAGCTGTTCGCTTCTCGTTACAGATAATGTCCAAGGACAAATATCCGAGCATATTTCCTCGCCAAATAGAGTCTATTGTTTATATATTCCCCAGTTTTCAAAATTTGCGTTTTACGTCCGCACGTTCAGTTTTCGTCCAAAATAAAGTTCTTTAAAATTTGTATAGAGCCAAAGAACGTGTCCGTAAGCGGACATCATCGGGAAGCAGAAAAAGTGTCCGCAACTGGAGCTGGCCGCTTACGGGAATGTGTAAATACAGAGCTTGTATGAGCTAGAGTTCAAACAGGGTTTTGTCAAGGCGGCCATAAGTAGAGCTGTCCGCCTACGAGAGTGTCCGCTCAGACAGCTTTGACTGTATATTTTTTGTTCGATTATAAGAAAGAAAACAAAAATCTAAATCATTAAAAATAACGCCTTTATTCACCTGATCTTCACTCCAGTAGAACAGATAATGATCAACAACCTATTTACTGAGACCAATTTAAACGCTTCCAGTAACATTGGTTAAATCTCGACTGAACCAAACGTCAATTTATCCGACCAAGTTTTAAACACCAAACAAGGTCGAACAATCTTTCAAAGGAGCACTAACAGCGTGCTGTATATTTCAGAAGTTATTATGTACAATTAAGGTTTTGTTTTACTAAGGGATGGTCAGTGCTATTCACTGTGCTATGTAAGAGCTGGTCGGTCTGCACGGTGAATCGCTGTCGATTGTATCATCAAAGAAGAACGAATCTCTGTGACGCCTCAGAACTGAGATGGCGATGGTGTCAAGTGTGGACGCTTCCACTCCGAGATCTACCAGTCCAGGCAGACCTGTAACCTGGTCAGATAGAAATTCCTGCGGAAAAAAGCAAACAAAAAAAAAAAAGTAAAATATGCCTGCTGGTCAAGACTCGTTAAAGCTAGCCTGACGTCCCTCATAGTGCGCTCAATTCCCCCCCCTCAAGAGATGTCCTATTCATACTGATCCGTGCATCGTTGCTGATTGGTTACTGCTCGGTTTTGAAATTTCGCGCACAAGTAGCAACCAATCAGAGAGACGACACTATATGTTCCTCCATCCGCGTCAATACAATAAATTCGGCTGTTGGGACTGGAAGATGTGTTCGTTATGAGCCGGAATTCGAATTCGTTTCATGTTTAACCCTTTCACTCCCAAGAGTGCTAAGTTCAAAACTGAGGAAAGAATCTTAAATTTAATAATTTTGCAAAATTGTTAAAAACAAACAGTACCACTTGAAAGTACTGCTCAATAGCGTTCATTTGAATGGTCACACTAGGGTTTCATCCACAGACTCAAAATGTTAGAATCACATTTATTGACTCAAGGTTTGACTCTGGGAGTGAAAGGGTTAAATGGCCATTCATTGTCTTTAGGACTTTGTTCGTTATTTTCCGTTGTTCGTTTATATCCGAATTATATCCAAGACTTCAGGTGAATTTAACACGAAGCTACTCACTACAATTTTGAGTAAAGATAACAAAACAAGGCATCCCGGAAAGGCAGTTAAAGTTATTTATTCATTTATATTTGTATAGTTAGGTAGTTAGAATAGATTAGAGCTTTGATATTTTGTAATTACTATTTTACAATTCCTTTTACTTTATAGATTGATTCTGTACCCTGAGTGGAAATACCGTGTGTAAATAAAGTTATCTTGTCTAGGTTTCGTATTAAACTCCTTTCTTACCCTCAATAACATGTCTCTTGTGAGGCGCGGGTTGAATATGGACTGCTCCGCACCCCAGGCTATAATGCTGAAAAGCAACAAACACAATACGGTGTCACAGCAGAATTGTAACCCACCCCCTCTCTCGGATTTGTACCCCCCACCCTCAGCTTTGTACCCCCCTCACTCAAATATGTAACCCTCCCTCGGATTTGTACCCCCCCCCCCCACCCCACCCTCGGATCTGTACCCCCTCCTTCGGATTTGTATTTGTATCCACCCTCCCTCAGATTTGTAAGAAGCGGGGGAGGGGGGGACATCTTACTTGTAAATCCTTCTGGGTAAAGTGTAGTATGGTAGCTCTTTCCTCATTACCCGGTACATGTAGTCCAAAACATCAAGTAAGTAATACTCTTCTGGGCTACATTAGAAAAAAGGGAAGATAAACATACATAAGTCCCACAGTTTAGTGCTGAAAATATAAAACAAAATGGAATACTGTAAAAGCTCCGCAAAGCCTCCCCAACCTCTACAACTTCAAATTAAAATAATAAATAGATTAGTTACATGTAGCAGTTTCACCATGACCCAATAGTTTCATAACTCAGTGGTAGAATGTTTGCACAGCAATCGCAAAGGTCATGGGTTTGAATCCTGTAGGAGCCTGAATTAGAATAGGCTTTCTTTCCAACTGCTTGAGTTGCTGTAAAACTTCAAAGATCTCGTTCTCTTGAAATCTCTCAAATCTTTTCAAGCATTATGATATACCGGTAATTTGTATTATTCCCAGCTCATCTAATTTGTATAATCCATTCCTCATCTCGCAGATCTCGAGCCTAACACAGTGCTAAGGACAGTAAAAATGCAAGTAGATTTTACCCAGTAAGTTCAAATGTCTGTCCAATGCTCTCATCTTCAGTAATGGCATTAACTATAGCCTGAGCTACATCAGCCACCTGGAAACACAAACAAACAAAGTACCATTAATAAAGCAGCAGCGGTATCATCATCATCATCATCATCATCATCATCATCGTCATCGTTGTTGTCACCATCATCAATTCCAGGATAAAATTGTGCTTGATCTGTACTTTATGACCTTGAGCCAAAGACTTGCTTATTCAGCCCTCCCACTCAGCCAATAACTTCCATTAAATACTCACAAAGACAGGAATTTTAGTTGTCTTCATGCCTCCATCAATGAGTGGAATACCAAGTGGAATTCTACCGAGATCTGGAAGTACAACAGCAGAGGATCTTGTCAGTGATAACAAATGCTATTGACATAATATATCAAACACGAGAGACGGTGCTTCATCATATTCCTAAACACTGAGAAGAGTGTTGAAAATACAACTTACACGCATAGTAGTTCAAGAAGTGATCTTCATGGCCAAACAATGTCGCAGGTCGTAGAATAGTAGCCTCAGGAAACTCCTCTCTTACAGCAATCTCGCCACGAGCCTGTCGCAAAGTAAAACAGATTGAGCTTGTGTTATTCCGCTAAAATGAATAACATTTTTACTGAAGTGAGAAAGATGTTTATCAGTCAGTGACACAAGCTACTCGGAAAAAAAATTCTGAGTTCTCCCAACAGTAGTCGAAGCTATGACCTTTCGCACACCGGTCGGATGCTCTACCACTGAGCTACAGGAGACTTATGGAAGCTTAGGCCATATATATACATTACAGAATTTTTTTCTGGCTTAAAAATTGCAATTGCTTAAATTGCATTCACAACTGCGATGATCAGATTCATTTCATTCCATTTCCGCAGTTCATATATATATGATTTCATTCATATATTCGTCATCATATACATTACATGTAACTAGGTTCAAACAAACGTTCTCATATTTCTACCAAGCTGAAAATTTACCATCATTTCTTTCTGCATTTGAAAGTGTTGGTGTATATATAAACGTATTGTGGACAAACTTAAAATCTTAAACCTCTGATGGAATTTGGATTATTTCCAAGGGTATAAAATACAAACTTGATATACAATGTCAAAAGGTGAAAGTAATGAAAGAGCATGCGAAGAGTGATGTATGTTTAGTCCGGCTAGAAAAGTGTTAATTCACATAAAATAAATCATCCAAAAAAATTCCTCTTCCAAGTACCTTGGACTGTAGAAACTTTGATGGGCTTTCCTCACTAGCATTTAGTGCTGACACGTGGATTAAGCGTTTTATTCCAGCTTCTCTGGCAGCCTTGGCAATAACCCTGGCTCCTGCACAATGCGCATCATCAAATGAAAAGTTCCTAAAAAAAATACCAGATCATGCGCAATAAGCGACGGGAACACTATAAGTAAAGCCTGTTCCAACAGGCTGACACCTAACTCTGGTTTCCGCAGCATGGAGTGACTAGGAGTATTGCTCCTCCCCCTGGGTGGGATGCTAGTCTATTGCAGGTCACCCACCAGCATTTTGTCATCATTGTTTCCCTAACAGTTCGCTGGTACCCATTTACATGTATACTCCTGGGTGGAGAGAGGCACTGTGAGATAGTGACCCCGGCCAGCACTCGAACCCGGTCTGCTCGAACCGGAGTCGAACACGCACAACACAAAACACACACAAGAAGATAAGCCTACCTATTATTCCAAAGAATGATCAGAATCTAAGCTCAACTTACCAAAAAGATTATACATGTACCAATAAGACAAGGATAAGGAAAATCCTCAAATAGGGAATACCGTACCAAATGCTGAGATCATACCATCAAACAACAATAAAATTATTATTAAGTATAGCAATCAGGAAGCGGAATTAATATTTCAAGGTGGGGTCTGAAAATTAAATTGACAATATTTTATGACTCAAATATATATATAACATATTGCACTGTAGATACCTCGTTTCAAATTCTCTGCCAATCAGGTTGATCACACAATTGGAATGCTTCATTACTTTAGCCACAGACTCGACATCCTTGAGATGATAATCCTTGAGATGATAAACAAATTATAAGCAGTTATTGGATGAGCTTGAGTAAAATATTGTGATTGTCAGTGGTGAGCAGTCAATAATATTACTTTCTGATGCCACAGGCAGCTCTATAGGCAAATAATATTTGTGAGACTGATATTTTGTGAAAACTTAGTTCAATAATAATATTTTTTTGTTTTATCATCCCATCAGTTAGCTTGTTTGTCACAATTTTTCTGCGCTTTCAAGATGTGGTGGAAGGCATGTACTGCTTTGTTTCGTCTCTTCCATAGAAGTGGATAGTACTGTGCACGAGTAGCAGACAATTATTTCCAGCAACTGGCATGATATTCTTCTTTTCCTTGGCTTGATCGCAAATGAAGATTTAAGAACGACTGCAGGCATGCTGATGGCTGATGAGGCCCACCCATGACAGGCAGATGTATTGCCACAGCAGCTGCAGGGGAAGGTTTCGCTGTTGGCTCTTCGGTCCTTCTCAAAGGTGGAGGCTGCTTGTGTGACTAGTCGCCTCCATGTACATGTATCACGATCTGCAGCTTGAGCTTCCCAATGGCGATGATTAATGTTGCATGATACACATGACAGTACGGTAATGCACATGAGCAAAGTATTATAATATATATTTTGTAGCAGTTACTTACAGGTGCCGTAGTGGTCTTTCAATCGATTAAAAAAGGGGAAAATACATTGGATTATAATATTTATTAATCAACTTAATTATTACTCTCTAAAAGACTAGGATTATAAAAATACTTACAAAAAACATTATCTGTCCTAGATCACCCATTAGCCTGAGACTTCGGTTGTCAAGTTCATCTCCGCGGTATGGAACAATGATCTGATTTCCACCACGCCCTACAAGAGGATGGTTGGTAGTATTAAGGTAGGTAAAGTCTTCACAAGCCTAGTGGACCACAACTGCCAGAGTTTATCCCGGTTTCTATAGCATGAAGCGACTAGGAGTATTTCTACTGCCCCTGGATCCAAGTACCAAGTCCATCGCAGGTTAAACCTCCCCCCCCCCCCACCCAGACTGGGTGTAGAGAGGCACTGTGAGAGTAAAGTGTCTTGCCCAAGAACACAACACAATGAGCCCGGCCAGGGCTCTAACTTGGACCACTCAATCCAGAGTCCGACGCACTAACCATTACATGTAGGCCACCATGCCTCCATGCGCTATATGGTTGGCAGTATTATCTTACTGTAATGTGTAGCTTGAGTGTATTTACCTAGTCTATTGAGAACATATCTTCCTAAGAATCCGGTAGCACCAAATACTGTAGCTACCACTCCGCTGAATGATGACCTTCCACCCGGTCCTGCCTTTGGCAAGTAACTGACCTTCCGCTGAAATGACAAGGCTCTGAGTGAACTACAAAGTGCGTACAATGAAAAAACATTGACAAAACCAGAAGCAAAATCATGAAGCCAATCAGGATCTGCTCATTTGGGACAAAATGACATGCAACCAAGACTTGGTGATATATGAAAATGTGCTTGTGATACAACAAATGGGTCACTGGAGAGATGTATTGCTCAAGAACATGATATAAAGGCCACAACGAGGCACAAAACCTGGATCTCGCGTTCCTGAGTCTTTGCACACTAACGATTGGCCTGTCTCCCATAAACTTATATATACATGTATGAACTCAGCCGTAACAGGTGTTGCCTTTGAACTTCAGTGTACCCACCTGACAAGAAACTGCTAAACCAATTATTGGTTTTGCAGGAGTACCTGAAATACACACAAAAAAATTGGCATCACATGGGTTTGACTTACATGTACATGTACCTTTTCATCAATTCCCAAGAGAGCGAGCTCAATATCTATGCTACAGTACATGCAGTGTTTCAGAAAAGAGAGGGGTCTCAGGTAGTGTATACTGATAACTAACATTAAAAGAAATACAGTCCAAGCTCCAGTAAGTGGACACCCTCGAGAAGCAGAAAAAGAGTGTCCACAACTGGAGCTGGCCACTTACGGGAATGTGTAAATACAGTTTGTATGAGCTAGAGCTCAAATGGAATTTGTCAAGGTCACCATAAGTAGAGCTGTCTGTTTATGAGATTGTCCGCTCAGAGAGCTTCGACTGCATACAATACTGTTTGAATATGTGTACAGTCGAACTCTCCTTACAACTCTACAATACGGACACCTGCCTATATATTACAGACAGTTCACTGGGTCCTGGCAAAATTCCCATACATTTTCTTACACCACTCGGCACTCTAATACAGACACTTTGGTCTGTCCCTTCAGTGTCTGTACATTAGAGAGGTTTGACTGTATTAAACTTTGTTATGATATGTTGATGAGCAAGGAAGCAATAATAAATATATTTTGAAGTCAAGGGATTGTCACCAGTTGGAACGACAGTGCTGTAAACAAACCAAAGAGCCAGGGACTGAGACAATATAAGCAGTCGTCTGTATAAAAGGTCTGATCTAGTCATGATCAGGGTAAAGTGATGCATTATTATAATTTAATAGACGAAAACCGGCGTTTTGTAGTTGTAATCTGATTATATTTCCATGGCACGGAATCATGAACTTTGCATAGAAAAGTACACGTTAACTCTATACTTCTTTTGAAGTTGTAAGCTTACGTTTCCTTTCAAGTTTACGATTCGAGCTAATCCTTGGCGACTTGGCAGAGTGCTCAAAAATTCACTGTTCATCGTAAACTTTGATCACACAATTATGTACAGTCAGTTGCCCTATTTCCGGACACTTTTTGCAAATACCATTATATCTTACCTTAAAACAGCACTAACGAGCTGAAATTTCCCCAGTATATCGCTTCAACTGTTTTGTAAGTAGAACTCTGAAGTTTCATTGCCTGAACCTTCTTGGTTTCGTCGCAATATTGAAAAGAATTGGTCAAATTGGGTGCCCTAAATCCGGACAAGTTGCCCTAATTCCGGACGATCGTAAGGTGATGTTTTCGCCGTTTTTTTGGTGATATTCTTCACTTTCGTGATGAAATTTCTCTCATAAATGATAACCCAAGGAATATTCATGTTAAATATCATATTTTCTCCGAAATTAAAAGCGTTTCCGCACAGTTTTTTACGGTGGACAAAAGTAAGACTAAACGAACGTATTTGGCGAAGAGGAGGGGGACTGGTGACTAGTTCAACTTTCGCTATTCTCGCTTCTTGAGACTTTTGCCTCTAAATTCGTGAAAATTATATTTGACTGGTCTCTTTCAAGGCAGGTAAGTTCGAAAATAAGGTAGTGCTGAAAATAAGATGGAATTTTGGAATGTCCGCCACAAAATTGGCGATAAAATGCAAGTATTATTCGCTATCACGTCGGCGTCCGGATTTAGGCACACCTCACTAAATGTAACGGAATTTCTCAAATAGTCTCGCTCTAAAATTTAAAATCGCAAATAAATAATACTTATACTAGAAGAATCCTACGCTTTTCGACGTAACTTTGTCCAAAAATTAAAAGTTTCTGTCGCGTATTTTGCGAGAACGAATTTAAAATGTAAAACGATATAATTCAAGTCGCTGCAAATATGCAAATTATGGACGATAGAAGGTTCGCTACCTTGAAATGATGTTGAATTTTCCTGGTTTAACTTGAGCTAGGAGGACTAAAACAGGAGTTAGTGAAAGCGGAATAATCGGTCATTCTTTAGAAAGTATTTTTTGTATTTCATTCGTAAGCTACCGAAAATAACGAAACTCTTAATCGAAGTGTCCGGAAATAGGGGCGTCCGGTGAATAGGGCAACATACTGTACATATTAAAACTTCAATGACATATTTCGTTGCTTATTATGCTAAGTTTTAGCCAGTGAACAGCTAAGCACAGATAAGTCAAGATACTCACAATACAGCTTTTTGAAGCCTTGACTGACCAACATGGCGGCGCTGAAGACGGCAATACGTGCCCGCGTTTTTACGCGGTCAGTAAATTGTTTACGTAATGTACAAGGGCACAAAGTGTCTTGTGACCACAGGCACCCAGCTAGCTATATGATTGTAATGCCGAAAATATAACGGTTTGTATGGGGATTTTACTAACAGATTCTGAGACATACGAATATGGTAAATTTCTCAATAAATTGCCTTACCTTGCTTCCAAGGTGTTTTACTTGCTGAGATGAGAATGACTGTCCATCAAACCATGTTTTTCGAAAGCAAAAAAATAATACTAATATAGAGTGTTTTCACTTGACGTCATAGCCGCCATATTGGTGTCCCCCGTACAAAATAATTTTATTAACTTCTTTTGTTAGGGACACCCAACATGGCTGCCACGGCCTTTGTCATTTAATTCCCCACAGGAACTGAGTGAAAACACTCTATAAAAGTGATTTTTAATGCTATTTTTTTTAGGAGTTTGGATTGGTAAAAGTAAAAACGGAAGAGCAAAAGATATAAATAGTAAATCTCATTGAAACTGAACAAGTGGGCCAAGGTCTACGCAATGAAATAACATTTTTATCCAGTCTCAGTTACCGTATATTAGCATTTTTATTTTTAACGGTATTAGCAATTGTTTTATTTTTCCTTCAGGTTATTTATTAATGCATGTGACCTGTCAAGGAAACTAATCATTTTATGTGTTTTACTATCAAATTCGTGTGAAAGTAAATAAACTTTTAGTCATGGTTAGTTATATAAAAGAGATAATAAGTTTATTATTGGTCAGTGGGTGCCAAACGTTTTATCAGATCATAAAAACTAACTATTTGGTCTCCGGAGAGACTGAAAAGTGGTTTGATTTGAATAACATCTTTAAAATATATAAATATATCCTTTCCAAACAGCTCAAACTTCGAAATGGAATATTTAAACCCATGGATCGTAAAAATACCGATAGCGGTTGCGACTACAAAACCCATGAGCTGGAAATAAAATCATACAAAAATACGAATTTTGAAAAACATCATTCGGTATTTTAATAAATTTACCCGAAATTACGAGGCAGCCAAAACATACGATTTTGACGCCTGTTTCGGTAAAACGTATATATTTTGTTTAGCTGTTATCGCGAATCTCTAAATTGGGTCATCAGTTGCTTTGAAAAAAATTTAGGATTGGAAATTAATTTACAAGCATAATAGGTTTTTCCAAGAGAGGATAATCTAAGAGAAGGATTCCGCGTGCCCTATGATAATTTTTTTGAAATACAGTGGAACTTCGATCTCTCGAACCTCCACGGAAACGAAAATTGGTTCGAGAAATCGGGAACTTCGAAATATCGGGGGTAAAATTACAGTGAAAACAAATCCAAGGGAAACAAGTTTTGGTTCGAGAAATCAGGGTTTTTGAGAAATCGAGGGTTCGAGAAATCGAAGTTCCACTTGTATTTCCTTCTGATCGAGGCTCCGACATCACGTTACTCGAACTGACCAATGAGATAGTGCTCTAAAAATAGCTCAGCTATGGACTGAAAAATTAAAATTATCTTTGAAGAAACCCATGTATGGGGGAATGCTTCTCTTAGATCATCTTTACTTGGTATTTCTTAATGACGAAAAACACGATATATTCAACTGAAAAGCTGAGTATTGTTTTCGTCGCAGTGAATTTTTTGTCTCTTTCTTGCAATTATTTGCAATAATATCAGAAACATCATCACAAGGATTGGATCTCTGCAGAAACGCTCAGTAAGATCAAGGAGAGAAAGGAGAAAAAGGCAGCTGTCAGTTCCAGCAGAACAAGAGCCGAGAAGTCCAAGGCACAGGAGGAGTACTCAAATGCTAACAAAAGGGCCAAGAAGATGATACAAAAGAAAATTGAAATAAAAAACGTTATCTGATGATTAGTTAAAAGCTTTCATTTATTGGAAAATATTGGAGTAAATTGTAGGAAATACACAAAATCCTCCGCAAAAAGTTCATTGTTGTTTTAGTCAAAAACCACCTGACATATTTTTGTAAAACTTCGTCTACAGATGTTCAAACTACGATGCTTCAAAATACCAAAAAATGAATTCAATGTCTCGGACTATTTTCGAGAAAATCAGCCTTCTTTGAAAACAACAGGATATCGCTATCGTTGCTATGGTAACCCATGTTGCTTGGAAACCAGTGAAAATCCTACTATATATAAATATTACTAAATAATTTTTAGAATTGGAGACTGGCCTACGTCATTGCGTTGTATTCTTGGGCAAAACTCTCAGTACCACTTTCCTTGAGCTCTCTCCAGATGGATAAATGGATGGTTGCTGTGGAAACAGGGCAAAAACACAACGTTACTGCTAGCCAATAAGGAGCGCTGCGTGATGACCCATATAACAGCTGCGAGTGAGACTTGTTTCTGTGGTGCTAAGATTTGTGCTACTCTCATCCCTGACTGCGAGCAACTATATATAAAAAGACGGCGCAAATTAATACGTGATTGCACGGCTTGCAAAACAAATCTCCAGTGAAACCACAGATCCGTCTCCGGGACAACTGCACCTCTGTTGCTATGGCAATTAAGCAGATGAGCAATTTACATTTACGTACATATATTTAAATTCAAAAGTGCCTCGCAATGAACGGAGAGGTCAATGTATTTTGGAAAGTTTTCAGGTGAAAATATACTTAAATAATTTTAGTCCGACTTTTGTGTATATAATATCAAAAACATTAGCCATGCCACTTGTATGTTTTTTTACTATTTTTGTTTTTGAATATCACAACATATGGTCTGTTCTTTTAGTCTCAGAATCGCGTATATCGTTAAAAGTTTACCAAGTGTTGTCTGAAATGTGAAAGGTTTTCCCGGGCAACCGACATTGTGACGGTCACGATGTTGCAAAGATTTATTGTATATTCACCTTCATCTCTTTATTTAGCTTCTTTGGTGACAATTTATAGCCTTTAGAAAATGTTGTTCTGTTATTTATCCTGCATGCACACGCGCGCTGCATGAGAAAAATGACCAGAAAAATCATGTTGTATCGACTAGTACTTGTCTAAACATATTGTCTCCGACATTAAACGTGACTATACCATCAACAAACCAGTCAAATTTTATTTTATTTTCAGCTACAACACTGTTTCATGCAGTTGAACGAAAGGAATATTCATTAAATTAAGAGCCGTTATTTTTAAAACCAGACCTTATCTTAAAATCTCCACATCAACATTCGCTCGGAGTGACGCAAAACTTCTGTTAGCGAACTCTTTTTGGTATTGATTATCTCTGACTCAGCACTCTGAACGTTGATCGAGGACATACCGCCACCTAAGCATAGAACTGAGTTTTGTAAGGAAGAGAAACTATATTTTTCTCAATACTTGTTTAAAAATACAGGTAATAAGCCCATTTAAAAGGAAAGAAAAACTGATATAAACATGAAAACTGACAACGAGATCGCAAAGTCACTTGAGGATATCAGTTTATATATTGAACATGCCGGGCCAGGAATAAATTGAGATCAACCGTGCAGTATCATCTAATACTTCTTTATCGCTCATCTGTTTACAGCGAGAAGCAAACAAACAGAAAAAAGTAATAAAAGCAAGTACAGCTTAGAAAAAGATTATACGCGTTCGCATCATAAACGTTAATTTACGGCCGGTTCATTTGATTAATTCGTGTCAAAAGTGAACTACACTTTCATATTTCTCTTCACAACGCACAACCGGTTCAAATTGGTTTCCAGGAAACGGAGAAAAACCGTTTAACTAGCTTTACAATACAACTCAATTGCAAATGAGTTCTCTTGCGTTTATTTATGATATTGAATGACTGCGTATATTGCCTTGTGAAAGCGATATTGCTTCCTGCGAATGCATTTAATTGCGAACACTATGTCAAAAAGACAACAACGAAGCCGGAAAAAGAGCCTACACGAATATCAAACGAACACTAAGTCAAGAGCGCATTTCTCACGAGTCGATCGCTGATTGAAAGTATTTCAGGGTGTGATCTATTAAACGCTAAATATAGCATATTAAATACTGCTTTTATACCGTTCAACGTACGTGGCTTGTTCATTTTTTCATCTGCGTGTTTACTGTAAGCGAAATACACCTAAACAAAGGGAAATAAAAGAAATATCACCTCACAAAGGAAGTTTTCTCCTTCGTATAGAAAAACCGATATTCGATTGAAAGAGATTCAATTAAGCGCAATTCGCTGGCACCTGTTCTCATGGGGGAGGGGTCGGTTTTCAAACAATGACACGATAATGAAATAGACAATAAAACAAGTTGCTAATCACCATAATTGAGCTAATTAATCATTGCCTGTCAATAATCCACTCAACCTTTCAATATAATACAATAGTTTAGGATCATGTGTACAAGTATCGCTTTCTATCCATGCGGATTTATTCAAACCGTGGACAGTTATAAGCTTGGAAGCAGACTTGGTGGTCTTTACTAAAGTGACAAAAAACCAAGAGTCGTTTGGCTTGCATTGACCCTGACCCGAAATGCGACAAAAATGAGTTGAACGACACTCTCTAATGTGCATAAATAATTTAGGTAAATTGTCTTGAAAAGCCAAGATGATTTATGATGCATAGCCACAAAATAGTGTCTTTAATGCGAAATATATTTGTCGTGGAAGTAAATGTGCTCAAAACCAGCTGATCTGTTTCTACAACAAAGTAGTGTCTCTACTAACATATCAGATAAAACTGTATTGTTACACTTTCTGACCTTTCAGATGAGCAAAAAAGCGAGCGAGACTGAAATTGGAACAGCCAAAATGCCTGGGAGACTGATATGTCATTTTGCATTGAATACACGTTCAATTCTATTTCATTTTTTGAGGGGGAATTTGTAAGAAAATAAATCATCTCATTTAAGCCCAACGCCAATTTTAAAATTAAACTTTCTTCATTAAAAAAAAATATCACAGGAAACGTCTCCGAAATTCATTTAAGTCAAATAAAATGTATTGCAGGGCTACACAACCAAACAAGTGATGACAATATGTTGTTTGCCACACAGCGCGTACATTCATTGTTCTGTGACAACAAACTGTTCTGTACTTTCCATAAACTCGGTGCAAACCAGCTGGAGATTTATCAAAACTGATCTTTGTGTTTTTGGAAGCCATGCTGGGAAGAAAACAAACTTAAATGTAAAAGTTATAGTGTGGTTCGCCGAGCTCAGTTTCCAGAGAATTCCCTTCATGTATTTACCGCATTCACACGACACCACCTTTTTAGAAGGCATGTCAAAAAAAATTAGATCCATGTTGATAAAAATCAGTCAGCGAAAGGTGGAATATTTCTGCAACTTTTAGCAAGAAGCAAATTACAATTAACAGCTGGGATTAATAATTTTTCCTGTTCGCTTAACTTGGATCAGAAAGCAAACGAAACATATTTCCATCAACAGTTCGAAATTAGCAATTTCTAAAATCAGCAATTTTGCCCTCGACATGTCGGCAAAAATTAAAACATCGACAGCAATGTGGTTTTCTGCCCTATTTACGAAATATACGCTTTATTGATATCTCTTTAATTAAGAGAATTTTTCTTCAAAGCCGTATTTCAAATGCTTTAGTTTCATTTCGAGATCCGTGTCAACGGAAGGGACATCAAGACAAATACATTTATTACATGTCTTAACTTTAATTTCGTGAGGAAATAAAGACAGTTTTAACGATAGTTATTGTAGGAACTAATCAATTTATTATTCGTTGGGTGCCAAAGGTTTTATCAGATCATAAAAACTATTTGGTCGCCGGGTGAAAGGAGAGGTTTAATTTGTTTGAAGTTGATCTAACGTCAAAAAGATACAACGTTTCCAAACAGCTCAAACTCCGAAATCGAACCCGTAAACTGAGCTCGGGAGAGCTGGATGCCACACGAGCTGCAGATTACTGTCTTAAAATCGGGGAAGACGTTTTCGAATTGCAAAAATAAGGCGGTGGATTTAAACCACATTCCTTTGTTAGTTAGGAAATAAAAACATTAATTCCAACTTTGCTAGAAGTGTGAGACTAAACATGTCGCTTGACGCCTGTTTTTTGTAAGCATTTCGAAAATTATCAACCAACAACACTTACACCTAAATTTCTAAATTGAATTGACACTCGTTCACATTTCAAAATTTTATTTTAGGGTCTATGTCAGGGCTTACAAGTAAAACAGGACGAAACAGGACAAAACAGGCAAATAACTTTCATAAACGTTTCTCAGTATGCTAAAGATATTGGTTATGAAGTTCGAGTAAAAAGTTAGTCGCATTTACCACATTAGCTGAGATAAGGCAAAACATCATCTCCATTTCTTCATCGTTTATTTTTAATGTTTATCAACAGAAAACAGAAAAAAACAACATTATTTGCTGATACACCTGCCACGAAACCCCCGCCAATAGTTTGTTTCGTGTAAAATAAAACTAAAAACTTCCAAAACATAAATAAGTATTTGTCATATCGAATGAGCTATACAGGGTCAAAACGATCAATTTAATGTCAGTCCCTTGTTAGTAAAGAAAGAAAAGTGGACATCTGTTTTTAGAAACGTCTACTTTATAAAAGCATTTACTTATTTGCAAACGTTTACGTCTTCAGAGTCAATGTAAAGCTTAGCCAATGAGTGCCCTGCTTGTATAACGCGACCACTATTAGACTGCCGACCGGGTGGTCGAGCCGAACTGTGGAGGCGGTTCTTGCAATTACCTTAATCACTTTGTCTACAAAAGAATTTAACAGTCAAGAATAACATGAAAGAAACGCGGTGAAATCAAGACCTGAAATTATCCAAAAACTGATTTTATCGGGCAGCGAAGGAATTTTATTGGAGGCTGGCTATTTCGCGGCTTGTAAAACGCTTTCATCGTGGTATTTAGCTGGATTTCGTGTCGTATTCGGCTTATAATTCTGTTGCTGGGTTTTGGGCTTTGTTTAGCCGAGACAGTACAAATTGTAGTAAGGTCAATATAAGCACTCATGAGGGTGGTGATAAATATATGTCAGCGAGCCGAAACCAATCGGAAGCTATTGTTTAGCCCGGTATATTTGTTTGACTAACTAAAAACTATAATTCGTAATCTCTGCAGTGGGCCGTATAAAGCGCACACGACACTGGTAATCATTCAAAAGAGTACACACATACAAGCAGCCATGAACGAGTTTAGAACTGAGCGGGTTGTTGATGTCGCAAACTATGGACGCCCTTCACCCGTGGCTGGCGACCACCACAGTGAAATGGCCGCGCTGCTCGCCTCTACGGACAAAGAACTTGAGGACAGCGAGAATGAGCAAGACATTTCTGAGAGCGATCAAGGAGGACGTGATTCCGAAGAATGCGTGCAGAACTTTATGGTGGAGTTGGATTATAACGACAGTGAATCATCTCCGTTGGACCGAGGCGAATCACCCGCGGCCGGAAACGAGAGCAAAGCGGACTGCACCGATCCTGATGTGAAACCAACACACTCCTACATTGCCCTGATCGCAATGGCGATTTTTGAGCTGCCCTAACAAGAAGATGATTCTGGGCGATATCTACCAGTACATCTCAGACAACTTTCCATATTACCGCAACAAGGACAAGAGCTGGAGGAACAGCATTCGACATAA
The DNA here is from genome assembly GCA_029204205.1 of Desmophyllum pertusum. Classification (NCBI taxonomy): domain Eukaryota; kingdom Metazoa; phylum Cnidaria; class Anthozoa; order Scleractinia; family Caryophylliidae; genus Desmophyllum; species Desmophyllum pertusum. The sequence continues at coordinate 85,153 of MU825460.1, read as the reverse complement.
CTTGTCTCTGAACGAATGCTTTATCAAAGCCGGTCGCAGCGAGAACGGAAAAGGCAACTACTGGGCGATACACCCAGCGAACCTGGAAGACTTTGCTAACGGTGATTTCAGACGAAGAAGAGCTAGGCGGCGCGTCAGAAGGAGCAATCCTTTAAAATTTGGTGGCAGTTCTTCTCAGTCGTCATATTTCCGAGCCGGGCTAAGCTCGTTCTCAGGGCATTCGTCTTTCTTTCCGTACCGCGCTGATGACTACCGAATGTATCCAAGCCTGACATACATCCGTCCTACCAAGAAGAGTTTCGCTATTGACAGCATTATGGGTTCTTATGGTGACTCGTCCTACTTGTACAGTCCTGTGTCTGTGAGATCGTACCCTTCTCTGAGCTTACATGGCAGTCGCGAGTATCCTGCAGCCTCTCCGTCGCCGCACTCGCTTCTCTTCCACAGCTCACCGACCCTTGTGTCCGCTTGTGTATCTGAACTAGCGGCAGTGCCTGCTCAAGGACAGTGCGATGCGACCAGCTCTATGGACTCTTCAGCGTTCTCCACTTACCTCGGATCCAAAGGTGTTGGGACGCAGAGTCAGAACAGCAGACCAGAAAGCTGGCAAGAAACACTTTCTAAGTTACAAGAGCAGCTTAGGAAAATAACGCCCTGAAAGCCACAGGCTTGCAGTGACATTCAAGGACATGGAAATCATGATGACTAAATACATTCCCGGTCAGCATTTGCAACTAATTTTGCAGTATTTTACGTGGGACTTGCGAAGTCATTTTCAAACTTACGAAAACTGAACTCACAAAAAAAAATATTTCGCCAAATAGACTTGTAAATATTCCAGTTACCTTTAAAATGTACGCGAAATTAGGCTGAAATATTGTCGGCTTTGGACGTAGCCGTTGGCAAGCCATTTAAAATGAGTCTGCAATTAGAATTAACCTTGAACAAATAGTCACAGTTATTTAAAGTGATATATTTTATTGTTTAAAAGTCGCGAATACTTCATAATTTCCAATGTGAAAAAGATTACCGACATTTCGGCAGGAATTAGGAATCATAAAAGCATGTTATGGTCAAACCTGCTTTTGATACGTCGCGTCGATATTTCTATTCAATTAACTAAGGATAAGTCAATTCTAATGCTGGCTAAATGGAAGAATAGATAAAAGACTGTACTTTCAAATCTATCATAGAAATATAGGATTAGCCTCTCAGGCCTAACAGAATTATTGAAATAAGGGAAGCCTAATAAACTGTTGTATACAAAAGTGCTTTTTAATCAATGGATATATAGTTTGTGCATAAGGTAAACTCTGCTATAGGGACTTTTCAAATTCCTATTTTCTCAGACCACCTTATGATTCAAGTTAGGATGCCTTTTACAGATAAACAAACAAAGGGGGGCCTTTCCAAAGTGGAATACCCTGTGATGTATAGGCATTACATGGTGCAAATTAAGCAATTTCATCAACAGTATTATGCATGCAGCTAGCATTCTGTGTCGAGCAGGCTAGCCGGAGAACATGGGGTATGGCCAGTGAACACACAACAGAATCCCCCATAAAAACCTAATTCAGTTAACTACCGAAGGAGTTGGACATTTTTTTTATCTTTGGAATTTTGTGCCCTAAGGCTGGAGCATTTGCATTATAGCTTATCACCAGTTTCAGGCCGAACTGCCAAAATTAATCCTGAAGTAAGTGAATTTCAAAACAATATATGTATTTCACCGAAGTAACAAGAAAACATCATCTAAGTACTGCAACAACATGTCATACTTATTGCGAAACAAATAAATGTATTTTCAGTTTTCTGTTTTCAATTCGGGATTAATTGAGACACACCAATATATACACTGTACAAGGTGCACTTAAAATGTATTTTAGGACGTTTCGCTTTATCCCAGAGGCTATTTCTGAAAGGCAATTTACGTACATTTGTTTCTTAATATAATTGTGCCGTGCAATTAGCTACGTATAAAAGTTAAATAATGGACCGAAATAAAAACATTACACGAAATCTCCCAAATAGATTTGCTTTGTGGGGGAGGAACTAATTTGCATAAATAATGCAACTTTGTAACTGTTACTGCAGCAGAAATGCAGTTGGATAAAGTGTTTATCTCTGAAAGCACTTGTCATATCGTCGCGATATTCGTTGAGTTGTCTGGGTTCGTTTAGCGTACAAAAAACCGCGCACAAATGGCTTCCTTTCACGTCATGAATGTTTTATGGGCAAACTTTTCAATTTGGGGATTTTTACGTGCTCAATGTAGGTTATAATATAATGTTTAGCTTTATCTAATTTATCATTTTTGTAAATAATGGAAGGAAGTGAAAGGTTCGCAGTGTGGTCGCGTATGATATATCGCTTGATGGCGTTTAGTCTTGGTGATGGTTTGACCGCACAAAGACAAATTTAACGACATTGGCTCCGCGTGTTTCAAACCCATTTATTATTTTTACAGCGACGCAGGGAAATAGAAAAAGAAAAAAGCGACAAGATAAGTATTAACTGCATTCAAATTTCCAAAAGTTTATCAGTACCTTATAACACCCAATATATTCATTTAGATTCGTGAATCCCAAGGAATCGTCCATATGCTGATCGCATCGCCGTTCAGTTTCTCGCTTTTTACTCTTCGGATCTCTTAGATATAAAGAAGAAAGAGAAGTCAGTATTAAAACAGTAGACACAATTTACGTTTGGTAATGTTTATGGTAGTTTTAATTAAAGTAAAATTGATTTTATACTTTCCTCTAATTGCGAAAATGTCACAACAACAAGGGGTGTTTTACGAATCAGCTGCTAAAATGGCGGTACGTATGGACCGACGTGGCAAAATGATTCATCAGTTTTCTGGTAGAAGTTGTGCTCTTACTTAGCTTATCAATTCAATACTATGAACATTAAATTCTAGCCATAAGTGAGAGCGAAAACGCCCCTATAGCACAACAACTGTGTTTTTAATATGAATGTTGTCGCACACTTAGTTGTAAATTTGATTATGTACATTGCTGTAAAGCTGTTTCATTTGAGCTTTGAAGAAACCGCTCAAACTCCCATCTTGTGATAAAATAAATGTAAAATTTAATTTATATCAAATTACTTCTATATGATTTAGTATGAATAAGTAAGCCGGCAATTTAACTGAAGGAAGGCTGTATAGTTTTTAATTGTTGTCTCTCGACCTATTAAAACATGTGTGGATTCAGTGCTACAACTGGCTACACAAGTGCACGTGCCGAGTGGGTCTTGTCAGATATTTATACAAGGTTTCGAAGTTGTGATTAATTATTTAGCAAAATTAAATGGCGACAAAGGCTATCAAAATCACACAACAATAATATTCTCCCCTCTTTCCTTTTGCAACATGCTGTTAGGTCTGTTAGGAAGGGCTTCTTGTCATGTGCATGGTAATACTCCAACGACTGATTTTCGTCATAATATTTCGCCTACAACTTTCCAGTTCTGTAGTATTTATACGAGAAACCTTTTTACTTGTAGCTAAAAGGGTGTATTAATACAAGTAACAACAACCGTAAAAGAAACCTTCAGTGTGAATCCTGCGAGACAAACAAACGCTAAATAAATAAATGTTTTGTTTTCACTCGCTTTAGTTTTAGATTCATTTCAAAAGTTGTTGAATGTTGTTCATGATATTCTCAATCTAAGGGAAAATTGTTGCAAGCTTTGTTCTCGCATCACGCCCTCAGATTGATTACAATTCCATGCTTTTAATCTTTTAAAGTTTTTGTGAAGTTTTTATTAAGTTTAATTAATTAAATTAACTGAGGCACGCGCGCTTCTCAATGTGATCCAGTTTTGATGCGATCTTCAGTATCCTCGACCAGCGGTTTACAAATTGAAAGTCAGTTTCATGCTCGTCCCATAGGCCTCGCCGTGTAAGAGAATCAAGCAAGCTCTGGGCAAGAGATTGAGTCTTTATATTGACCAGTTCGCGCAGTACGGTATAGTTAGAAGCTCTCGTAAGCTACTAATTTCATTGGCCCTCTGTGTGTAGCAGCTCTATTGTTGTTAGGACTATTAAATGTTGATATCCTATTGTTTGTTCTACCAATAGTTTACGAGAACTGTATGCGCCTATACGCTTCTCAGCATCTACTGAAATCTGACATCCCTGAAAGTCAGACAAAAAATTGATTTTCAGGTAATCCCGCAGAATTAAATTCTGCGGAAAATGACATCGCATTCTCCTACAAACATGTATGGTATTTCCCGCCTCGCGTACCCAGGCTTTAGCGATAGAAACCTCAGTAACTGTTACAGTAATTAGTGTTTTATCAACATTGAACAATTGCAAGGGTGGGGAAGAACAAGATATGTAAAAAACAACGTGTTTCAACAAATTATTACCAGGCTGTCTTTACTTGTAGTTCAATAAATGATTTAATTTATTAGTTGTTTTTCAGCTTTGCTGATAAAGAAATCCTTCCTTGGCAAATGCGCGCGAAAATGTTATCACACGAATTAGGCACATTCATTTTTTAAGCCACCTTTATCAAAGTTAAACCAAAATTGTCGGCCAAAAATAACTAAAATGGTTTCAGTTTTCTTGCTGATTGGTTCAGTAAAACTGACGGAATATATCACTGACATTTTCCCTAAAAAAAGGTTCTTTCAGACTTTCTAACCTCGACTTTCGTTATTGGTACAATTAATTGGTAATTATAAGCTGTTCCATTCACGCCTATTCGACTATCCCCTTTGTTCCCCTTTTATGTTTTAGTTCAAACACGAAGACGCACTCTTCCTCTACTTTCCATCTAGACCATCTAATTTGCATTTTAGTCAGTTGGACGTGGAGTGGAACTTCTGCTACACTCTAACCTGCGATCAGGCCCTCCTCTCTCTCTCTCCCTCTCCCTCTCCCTCTCCGCGCTCTCGTTCTCTCCCCGAAAAGAAAGAAAAGGAAAAGAACGCCTGATCGCTTGTTTACAAATGGGAGCGAGGCCCTGGGTATGAGTCAAGTTGTTGCGCAATGATGGTCAGCGCGGTGTACGACGGGCTCTAATGTTATTTTGAGAGAATCGATTTTCATTTGCAGACGTCTATAAAACAATGTTTAGTGTTATCAAAACATGTAAATATCTGTGAAAATTACACATAAAGATGGGTAAACTGAATGTATCGATGCTGCGATACCTCTCGTCAGAGGAATTCAGAGTTCTAACGGCGGTAAGTGTGAAATTTAGTCAACACGTATTTTAGTACACATGGCACACGTGTTGCTAAAATTCTTAGCTGTGCTGCGCTGTTTGTAACGCTCCGATCTTCAGTAGGTGTTCAGACGTGTGTGTGAACATGTAATATGTATGCTATTAAAGACCATTATGTACTCCATTATGTACTCTTTTAGCAGAGAGTTGTATAATATGGTTTAAAAACTGACTCAGACAAAATAATACCCAACCATACTACAGTCGAACCTGTATATAACGGCCCTGTATTAAGCGGCCACCTCTATTAAGCGGCCAGCTTTCAAAGTCCCGAGTTGTATTTGCTACTTGTATTAAACCTGTATTAAGCGGCCACCTGTATTAAGCGGCCACTTTCTGAAGTCCCGAGGGTGACTGTTATATACAGGTTCGACTGTATACGACTTTCTGCTGAGTGACCTCTCTGTATTATACAATAATTATTAGTATATTGGTATTGAATTTATATAGCGCATTTTCCATGTGTATAATATACATGTTCAAATGCGCTTTACAAGATCTGATGTCAGCATGTAAAGATGCCTATGGCAGCTGCTATCAGTTCATTCATGATCTTACCCCACACACCCAACCCATGAATACATACCTGATATGTACATGCTGTGCTGGACAGCCTTTCTAGGACAGCTTGTCACCAAGCTGTCCGGCCAAAGAACTGCACTACAGTCAACTCTCACCTTGTGGACACCCTGTTATTACAGATACTCACTATTACGGTCAAAATCCAGTCCTTCACCCAGGATAGAGGTTTGACTGAAAATTACTCCCGCTATTGTGGACTCTCACTATCACAGACTCCAAAACTCCAGAAGAGTTGACTGTATTTGGAGCATAAATCATGACTAATATTTTTTCTAGGTTGAAATGGGCATGAAGAACCATGAACTGGTACCTACACCTCTTATAGCTTCTATAGCTGACCTCAAACATGGTGGCTCCCACAAGATCCTTCGTGAGCTCACAAAACACAAGTTAGTGTGCTATGAAAAGTCTGGTCGAGGTAAGATGGCGAAAGATATCAGAGTAAATTTATATGCTTGTTGAAGCAGAGTGTGTTTATTACTAGTAGTCTAATACTGTGTTGTTAACATTGAAGTTTAAGCAAAACAAGTCACTTTTTGAGAACGATATTATTCTGTCAGTGACACAAGCTACAGTACTCGGAAAAAAAAATTCCGAGTTCCCCAACAGGAGTCGAACCCACGACCTTCTGCACACCGGTCGGACGCTCTATCACTGAGCTACAGGAGACTCATGGGAGCTAAGGCGGCCATATAACTAGGTTCAAGTCACTTTTTATTCGCACTGTAACCCAAATTATAGAAGGTAGAGAAGAAGGGAGTGTTACATGTACCACTGATTCCCTGTCAAACGTTTGTAGTTGAAGGATACAGACTTACATTCAGTGGATATGATTACCTTGCACTGAAGGCGCTGACTACAAGAGGAAGTGTCCAGTCAGTTGGAAATCAGATTGGTGTCGGTAAGGAGTCTGGTAAGTGCGCTATTTGTTTTACAAGTAAACTACTACTGAAAAATGCTAGAGGTGCAGTGGTGCACGTATGTACAGGTCGGTCATTAAGGGCCGTAACCTGTAACATACAGCTGATTTCATTTGATTTTAATTTTTTTGTGTGGCTGATGGTTACTGTTAGCAAATAAATATTGTTAACAACATTATTGTTACAGGTGAAACATTATTATATAAAAGGCAATGGGAGGTTCAAAATTTAATAATGGCAGCCCTGATGTTTGTGCATAAAAAAATAATAGGCAACCATTAAAGGCAATTTACATGTTTGTAAACATTGGATATTTGTACCATTTTGTCCTTAATTTATTTTATCTGCAGACATTTATATTATTGCTGATGAAGAGGACAAGCAGCATGCTCTCAAATTACACAGGTTTGTACTCACATGAATTAAAATCACCTTTATTTACGTGTAGGGCATACATGTATTAATGTGTGAAGCTCTTGTCCCTTGTCCCTTTTTGTACTTTCGGAACTACTGACAGTAATTTACTTGTGACACTTGTACACCATAACATTGTACACCAGTGAAGTCACTTATAACCCCCCCCCCCCCCCAGATATAAGGGGGGGGGGGGGTTAATTTAGCTTTCATGGTATTCCTTTGTCTAATTCATTGATTATTTTCTCAATAGACTTGGACGGACATCTTTTCGTAAGCTCAAGGAGAAGCGAGATTACCTAAAGCATCGTAAGAATGTCTCATGGTTATATCTTTCACGTCTGGCGGCTGTCAAAGAATATGCTTACATGAAGGTTTGTTTCATCAGCTTCAATTTGTAGGACTTATTTAAATTTCAGAGTTTACCTTTTACTACTGATCATGATGAAGGACTGCTATCCTACTAGAATAATCATTTTCTTTGAGCGTTAGTCATTGACTATTTGCTAATACAGTGGAAGCTCTCTGAGCGGACACTCTTGTAAGTGGACAACTCGACTTATGGCCGCCTTGACAAAACCCATTTGAACTCTAGCTCATACAAACTCTGTATTTACACATTCCCGTAAGCGGCCAGCTCCAGTTGCGGACATGTTTTCTGCTTTCCGAGGGTGTCCGCTTATGGGAGCTTTGACTGTAATAATAAATAAGTTAATTATTCATGTCTAGATCAATATGAATTTTCTTTAAGACACTTGATTAAGAAAGTGAAAAGGCAGTTATTTATAAGTTCTTTGTTATTATTATTTTTTTAGGCTCTTCATGACAATGGTTATCCTGTCCCAAGGCCAATTGACTTCAATCGTCATGCTCTAGTCATGGAACTTGTGGACGGACACCCACTGTAAGAACATGGCTGTACGATGTAGGCTGTTCTGTGCACATGTGATTTATATCAATTTATTGACTAGTGCAATGTAGACAATGTTCAGTAAAAATGGTAGAAAACAGTGTCGTAGAAGCTTTCTTGCTAAAATGTGGTTGGAACTTTGTACATCTTGAAAAATTAATTTTTCAAGTTTACCATTCACAAATCCATCTTAAAATTCTCCATCCTTGTTCTTTTTGTTTGCTTGTTACGTCCTTGGTGTTTCTCTACCTTAGAGTTAGTAGGTTTGGGGGGTGGGGGGTAGGAGGTGGGTGCACTGGACTCTGTCCTGGAGGGGTCCTTTTGGAGGGTGTGGTTTGGGGAGGGTCAGACAAGTACATGAAAAAGGGCCCTTGTTGACAGTCTGTTGCTATTTGTCACCAGGTGTCAAGTTCATGACGTGGCCGACCCGTCAGCATTGTACAGTGAATTGATGGAATTAATTGTGCGACTCGGAAGCTATGGACTGATTCACTGTGATTTCAATGAATTTAACTTGATGATCAACGACAGCGATAAAGTGACAGTTATTGATTTTCCACAAATGGTGTCAATTTCTCATCTAAATGCGCAGTGGTGAGTGACTCTCTTGGTACAGTTGAACCTCCACTAACGGACACCTCCCGTAGGTGGACACCTCTCGTAAGCGGACACTTACATTGTAGTCATGTTCCCAGCTACATACAAACACTACATTTTTAACCTCCTATAAGCCGACACCTCTCTTAAACAGACACTTTTTCTGGTCCCAAGGTCGACCCGAGGGTGTCCGCTTACGGGAGGTTCGACTGCACTTTGACCACGAACTTTCAATAAACGTTAGTTTTAAAATTACTTTCATTTCTCATTTTGTGTTCAAGGTATTTTGACCGAGATGTACAGTGCATTCGAGACTTTTTTCTTCGGCGATTTTCTTATGAAAGTGAACTCTATCCCCGGTTTGCAGATGTAAAGTAAGTAGTACATGTAGTGTGTCTGTGTTATATGATCACATCTGAAAACATTTACCTACTGTAGTTTATAAATACCTACCATAAGAGACTGCACGCTAGTTGGGACAGTTTTGGGCTCCCCTGCGTCTCTCAATGTTGGTTAGCAAGATTGGATAACAAAATAGCAATAAACAACATGGAGAGGGGGGAAGGGACAACATGAACTAGAATATAAACTATCCCAACCAGGGGGGGCAGGCAGCACCCTTTGATCTTGCCGCTTTTCCGCTATACATGATCGCACAAGTAAAGAAATCTGTCAATCATTCGAGAAACGTACCTCTACGGGAGTTTGCTGTGGAATTTTCATCCATGGTGTCCCACAATGACCAAAGTTCAGTTAAACAGCGACCGAATCGTTCCCATGGATGTTTGAACGTGGAATCGCCAAAATATTTCTGAACGAACACAAACGCACGTCATGTCCGCCATGTTTATTTTAAACAAACCAGTACTTAGTCTCGCTCGGCCAAATTTCTTAAATGTGCAATCATGTATACTAGGTCCCAGGCCTCGCTGCTAGCCCCCCCCCCCCCCCCCCCCCCTGGTCCCAACTAATCTTGTCTCAGATTGTAGTTAGAAATGGTTTACAAAGTTTGATTATTTTTATTGGTTTCCACGTAGCCTGCTATTTTCCTATGCAGCCATTGTCAGAGTTGTCTTCATTAGTTCAAACATTTTCATTATCTCCGGTCCTTGCTGATGTGGTATTGCCATTTTTAATTTTTCTCCAAACAGACGACTTCATAACTTGGATGTTGAAGTGGCGGCCAGCGGTTTTACACGAGACATGTCTGACTCATTTGATGAGGTAATGAACACGCACACAGAATAAACTACAGCAGTACTGGAGGGGAGGGGGCAATATTCCTTCCAATCCTAGTGATCGGAGGAGCTTCATAGCTCATCGGTGCTGGCACTTACATGTACATGTAACTTAACCCGACGTATGGTTTGCAAACATCATAAGTCGATCTCCCTCTAGCACTATTTTTTCTCCTCTCAGGGATTAAGCAGGGGAAGGAAAAAAGTCATTTTCCCCCTCCCCCACCTAATCTATGAGCAGACATCCTGGTTGGAAACCATGCGAGAAAAGTCTCTGGCACCCAGGGTAGTCGGGACAGGACTGTACAGTGTATTAAGAGTGTCTAGCTCTTTTAGTGACAAGCACTGATTGGAATTCCACATGTGTTAAGCCCGGGCCAACCAAGGATGAGAGTTGTTGAGAGTTCAAACTCTCACTCTCGTTTGGCCTTAAACTCTCATGCACTCTCAGCGACTCTCTTCGACTCTCATGCACTCTCGTCGAATTTTATTTCTTGTGTATCAGGCTGCAGCTGACTTCAAGACTTCAGCGAGTAGTGACAAAGATCAGGAAGATAATGAAGAAAGAGATTCATCGCCAGGTCAGGAGCTGGAACAAGATGAAAGTGAAGATGACGACGACAGTGTTGAAGGTAAGAGTGTACTTGTATTGTAAGATATAGGCACGCCTGCTTGTTAGAAGAGGGTTGAAAGCTCTTTTTCCATGAGGAATAAAGAACAAATAATTGCCAACAATTGTTGTCACAACAAAAGCCGCACTCGGGACAAGCCGCCCAACAAACTCGCCCACGCTGCCGGAGCTTATCCCGGTTTCTGTAGCATAAAGCCGACTAGGAGTATTGCTACTTTCCCTGGATGGGATGCTAGTCCATCGCAGGTTACCCCCCAGCATTTTGTTCCTGGGGTGGAGAGAGACTGTGTCTTGCCCAAGAACACAACACAATGATCCCAGAGTCCAACATGTTAACCATTTGGCCACTGCGACTCCCACTATCTAGTATTTGGGTCATACAAAATGTCGGCTATAATTAGCTTGCCTGTGAAACAATAAATTACACATTGGGATACTATTAGCCTGCGAACAGGCTTTCCGGGCGCACTCAGACGGCTGGGAAAATTAGGGGTCATGTAGCAGCTGTCGTAAAGTCCAACACTATTGGTAGAACGAACAATAGGACATTGAATAAAAACAATGTCAATAGCCCTAACAACAATAGAGCTGCTACACACAGAGGGCCAATGAAATTAGAAGCTTCCGACAGCTGCTACACTTCAGAAAATTGGAGCCTCTTACTCTCCCAAAACCCCATGAGAGCTTGTTTGCAGGCTAGGATACTATTAGAGAGGTTTTCAATCGAGTGTCGTCAAACCAAAACCAAACCAATTGCTAACAATGGCCAATCACAACAAACGTATACAACACAATGAACCAATGAGAACTCCAAGCAAATACACGTAACCGGCGCCGAGCGCGGGAAAACGCGCGCGTATGACCAAGTCACGATTGGTTTAAGTTTTGCATCTGATTGGTTGAGAAGGTGGCGCGAGTTTTTTAAACCAACCACAGAGCGTAGTAAAGTAAAACCAAAGCAATTCAGTGATTATTATCGACACAATTGAAAACCGCTGTATTAATCACTCACATTTTTTTGTATCTCAAGATAACCCGATGGAAGCACACAGCCCTGAACACAGCGTATCCAATGAACAACAAAACATGGACGGCGACGCGGAGGCTTGCGAAGAAAACCCAGTACAGCGACCGAGCGAGGACTGTGAACTAGAAGAGTTAAGCAATCAAAATAAACTTCACAGGCCGTATCGCGACACTAACAGTCACGTGACCGGAAAGAGCCTGGAGGATGACGTCAGCAGTCAATCAAGTTCTGTGACTGCGTCATCGATGGACTCGAGAGAGATAAGAAATAGAGTGAAAAAGGGTTTGGATAAAAAGCAGAGAGACATGCGCAGAAGAAAGCGAGGTGAAGCGTCTGCAGTGACTCGGTCAAGGCGGGAAAACAGGGAAACTGTCAAACATGACGCGCAGTCCTGGGACGACTGGTGATCGAACGAGTCGCGGGTTGCTTTAGTATCGCCCTTGCTGAACTCTGTGCTATCAACATCATTTTAATTTCAAGTCTTCTTCATCTTGCTACATGTAGAAGTCAATTCATTATAATTCCTCAATTGCTGGTTTGCAACCATTCCCGAGAGATTTAAATGACAAAGACCTTGGCGGCCATGTTGGATGACAGGAACAATAAAGCTAATTAGAAATCTTTTGTTAATGGTCGTCCAACATGGCGGCGATGACGTCAGTTGCAAACCAAGAATTGTTATTTTGTTTTAAATCCCAGCGAGTAACGTTATTAGCACGAGAAAGCGAAAAATGGAAAGGTTCTGGTAGTTCTCCGAATTCCCAAGAGGTTAGGGCCCAGGGATAGGGACTAAAAAATACAGGACGCCAAGACACAAATAGGGTTCCATTGCATAAGTTGCCTCAGTGATCCAAGCAGCGAAAATTAGCATTTTTGTCCCAGCTGAGTTGTGCTCTGGGCTCCAAAGCAAAAACTTCGGGGCTCCCCTCTCCCTTCTTGTACCCTGAAAATGACGTCATAGCGACGTCTCAAATGCTAGTCTCGCCGTCTCGCAGGTCTCGAATTTACCATTCGCCAACCTACTTGCAAGGAGACGTTTGATGCGTGGGACGTCAAAAAAAGCCGTACACGAATTGTTCCAACTTTATTAAATATCATGTGCGCGAGGCTCACTGCATAACAGGCCCTCCGCAATTAATATTTACATCCAACAAAATTACATCTATCGTCCAAATAAATAGTCCTATCAAACAATCAAACAAAACCCAGTACCCGTGAAAATCAATGGTCTGCGACAGAGCTATATAGTCCTGTGTTGTAAGATCTCTTTTAAAGAACAGAAAAATGAAGGAATATATTAAAAAACTTTCTTTTCATTTTCGTTTTCACTATAAAACAAATGAGCAGCTTGCAAAAGCGGTATAAAACTTTGTGCGCAATAAAAGAAAAGATAAAAATATTTCATTAATTTCAAGGCAAAAAAGAGTGACATTTGCACTGAATTTTGCCGATTAGTAAAGGTGATGTTACACGAGAAGATTTTTAACCCATGTTACACGAGATAGCTTTTAACCAGAGGTCTATAACTAAGGATATAGACCTCTGTTTTTACCCAACAATTGTTGCGCCCCAACGGTATGTTAAACGATATCGTTCAGCGCGCCATTGCGTTAAAAATCGTCTCGCGTAACATCACCTTTTAATAGCATGTTGAGGTCGAAATGATTTGTCAGTTAAAACTTCGATCAATTTGTCAGATCTCCTGCGCAGCCGTTATTTGGATTCGTCACGCAACGTTCGTGTTGCGTAACGACCAAATGACAGATGCGAAGGATAGTAATTAGTTATTGGTCAGTTAACGCCATCCAGACCCTCAACTTTTGCTTGAATTGTCCCCGCTTCAGCATCAAAACCACAGTTTTCAGAAACAGAACTGTTTGTTCAAATCACTGAGCATGTCAAGCGAGCGCACGTCCGCTGGTCACTGGTAATGAGTTGACATGATCCCCTTCCTCTCTGAGACCCAATCAGGAGCTATAATGAAATAGCCTCGATCTCGAGAGTTGGTGTTGGTGAAAAAGGAGTTATCGTGTACGTAGTCGTAATCTTCGTATGACGGGTTGTATGTAGGGTCCATCCGCGGACGTAATAAGTGACCAAGAGTTGCCTCGCCTAAACCGTGGGATCCATACCTGGAACAAGAAAATAAAACCAACATCAGTTATTAGAGCAGTTTTCATTTGAGTGTCGTAAAACCAAAACCATGATTGGTTTTGGTTTAGCATCTGATTGGTTGAGTTGGTGGCGCAGGTTTTTTAAACCAATCACAGAACGTAGTAAAGCAAAACCAATTTCGGATTACTTTCGATACTCAATTGAAAATCGCTCTAGAGCTGTCGTTAAACCAAAGCGATTACAATGGCCAATCACAACAAACGTAAACAACACAATGAACCAATGAGAACTCGAAGCAAATATCAAACACTCGAGACCATTATTATTATTATTAGTATACCATTATTTCTTTCCTCTCGAGACAGTGTTTCATCCGATTTCCAAGCACCGAGAAGAGAGTTGAAAATACGACGCGTAGCGGAGTATTTTTGACGAAATTCGCGGTGTTTGGAAATCGGATGAAACACTACCTCGAGTGTTTGATGTACTTCTCAATATCCAAACCACCGTCACGATTATGATTTCCTTTGTTTAAACGTGACGAATTATTAATGAGTTTGACAAGGCAACTTGATCCTTCTGAATCTGTTTTCGGCGCTGACTCATGCCCAGTCGTCTCTTACGAGAACATTTAGAGAGGACTGGGGACGAGTCGGCCGTGTACGTTTGATTCTATCACTCGTGAAAACCCCGCATACAAAGAAGGCGTACAACTTACTTGTTGAGGTGATCCAGTAACCTCTTCACTCTCATATAATCACAAAATTCACACTTCCCTTCCGTGTGATGGGAGTGCGCATGTTCCGTGACTTGATTGTCGGTTGCCTCGGCAACCTTCTCTTCATCCCTGAGAAAGAAAAGCGAAATTAACCGCGGGTTCTACGAAAAACGTCAGCAACTTACGGTTGATTCTCTTTACCTTACCTCGAATCGCTAAATCCATCAAAAAAAAAAAATTCACACGTTCCTGACAAATGCGAAACTACTCACTTTCACGTAGAAAAGTGAGTTTTTTGCGTTCGCGGGAATAACAAACTTGATGCTATTTCTATTGTGGTGAAATAAACAACGAATCAGAAAGCTCTGTTTAGCATCCAGTCTTCTACTTCAGAATTCAAGGACTAGGTTACCTCATGGACCCAACAGATTTTGGACGCGGAGGTAGTGAAGGCCGTTCCGTCATCCTTTGCGAGCGAGCACTCTTCGCGCGTTGTTGAAAATACAGTTCTTTTGAAAACTGAGGTTTCAACGTTTTCTTCTCCTCTGGTTTCAGTGCAGTGGGTCTCATTGGTACAGGATTTGAGGACGCCTTCATTAACGTATCCATGAAGTTGTGTACCACTGCCTTTTCTGAAAATTAACCGGCATGATATTAAATTAGTCTACCAAGAAATACGTTTAAATAAAAGTTTGTTTGATTGAAAAAAGCGAATTGCGACATTTTGTATAAACGTGAAATTGTGGCCAATGCTCCGACATGGAGTGAATAGGCCTAAGTAAGTAAACGTGAAATTACCATATTCATTTGACGATCGCAGCCAGTTATTTACACCAGGCATAACAGGGGGTTTCTTTGCCTAAAAGAAATAATGTACAATTTATTAGAACAACGATAAAAAAAAACAGCGCGACCACTCACGAGTACTCCGAGAGCAGTCAAGCCAGCATAGCGCAATCAGGATACGTCATGCTGCTTAGCAACTTTGAGGACGAAAATCGCAGGCTCAGTAAAATCTCAGAGATGGGATGTCATCATCAACTGGTACTTGTTTTCCCGACTGTGAGGGGTACGCAAGAAGAACTGTTTGCAGTGTAATGGAAATTTAATTCTCACCTCTTGTTTTTCAGGCCTGCTATGCAGCGATATCTTCTGTCCAGCCAGACCGTAAAGGCGATCTGCCGATGAAAATAAGAAATAATTAAAACAGTATTTTAGCGGGACCTTTCTCTTCAATTCTGTAGAATGCGGCATCACTTTTTTTTATTTAGCGCACGCGTTTTTAAAAAAAAACACCATCATACCGACCTCGACTTCTTTTGGTGCTCGTGGCTTCTCCGCGCCAGGCCTCCTCTACTAGTTCCAGCGTTGGGTGAATAAATTTCTGTAACAATGCCTTATCCGAATGGGTGGCTGTGAAAAAAATATATAAATTATAATTACTACGTCAAAATATAGCTGACGGAGCTCTTTTTTAATTCTTTAATAGGTAGGGGACTCAGGAATTTTCAACTAACAGAAATCACAAGAAATTGAGTAAAATCGCCGCAGTCTTCTTCAGCTATCTTCCGAGATCAACTCGCCAACTAATCTCAAGTTGCCTTCTGCAACATACACTGTTCTGAAGTCCCAGCGTGACGTGAACAACAAAAGGGTTATAATTGACGCAAGCCTTCGGATGGTTTCCACAGTAACCGTCTCGGGACTGCCTCTTACCGTTGCCTAGTTGATGACCGGCTAAGCCGCAATCTTCCAATGCTAATTTTATGGTTATATTCTCTACTGAACCAGCATATACAGCTTTTCATTTAGTTTTGATTTCCTTCCTTTCCTCGCTCAATAATCGTGTTTATTTTAAATACCAATACCTTATTCTCACTGATTTCGCGCGTACTTTTAAATTTCGCAAAAATGACGCTGGAATTAATTTTCGTGATTTCGCGGGGACAATGGACTCAAAGGGTATTAAATCTCGCGAAAATGTCACCGAATTTTTATCATCATTTAAAAAGTCCGTAATTCATAATCAACAATAAAGCTTTCAACTGAGAAAGCATCAGCACTTAGAACAAAACAAGTAACAAAACACTTGATAAGTACGTTATTATCAACGTTGGTTATAGTCACTTAATTCACACGAACAATGCTCAGCTCAGTTAAAGTCTATTTTTAACATATGGCTGCTGGCTTGTTTAGGAAAACTGTTCCACAAGGTATTTATAAATAAATTGTTCACAGCGTAAGTTTGGAATACCTGTGCGAAAATTAATTTTAAAAGTTGTTGGCAGCCTGCGGGGTTGGCTGGGAATGGCACTCGCCACGTCCTGACTTTCGCGCGCGCGGGAAAAAAACGCCAGCTGTACAAGCTATATTTCGATATTATGGTCGGCGTGTTTTTAATTTTACATTTTGGATGACAATTGCAAGAGCTTTATTTGCAAAAGAACCTGCATGTGTCATTTACACAAAGAGTGTAATGTTTATTAGTTGTAAATTCCTTGGATGTAAATTCCTGGGTCTCCCAGAAAGGAAAGTGAAAAACAAAAAAAACTGAATAAAATAAACTGAACTCGTAAAGGTCAAACTGCTTCTTGTACCTCTTCAAACTTTCATTTGAACAAAAGGTTGAAGAAAATGCAAGTAAACAAGGCAAAAAGGAAAGAAGATTATTGGCTTCGCAACTTAGTGAGACTAGAGTTGGTAGGATTAATACTTTTATTCAAGTAACTTTCTACTTACTGTCCTATTGTCTCAATACGTAACCTATATTGTTACTACCTACACTGGCCGAAAACCCTGCGTGTGACTAATAAAAACGAATATCGATTCTTACGGAGAGCGAGAAAATTATGGTTTTGTCTGTCATTTTGACGATTAAACTTCACAAAATTGTAAATTCCAGTCTCGCTGAGTGTAGTGAAATGACTTTTGTGACCTTTGCTTGAAACGCGTTTGTTTCAAGCGTTATCCGACATTTGCGCAATTCAATACCATGTCGGTTTCGTGACGTGCTTCGGCGCTATGAAATAACTACCGTATACACTGCACGTACTTCACAAATACTGTACTAAAAATTAATTTTTAAAAAGTACCTGCTGATCTTGAGCCATCGGGTGTTGTAATGTCAACGTTTAGTCGAAAATCTCGTGGCTTGTCCGTATTCACAGAAGACAATGCTCTCTCAAAATCTTCTTTAAAATTGAGATAGTTGCCTGTTTGGTGCGCTCGCATCGTTTTCCTGTCTGGTTTCTGGAAACGAGAAAGCGATATCCCACTCAATAATATTCAGTAATATCTTAAAACAAGTAAATAATAACCTGGCAGGCGGTATGTTAAAATGTAACAGAGGCTGAGAGTTACTTATAAACACCTCACGGTCATTGCGTGAATTTTTGAAAGTCAGTCGGCTTTGCGCTTCATAATTTTACATAAAACAAAAGTCTCTCAAACAAAAGCCTGTCCAAACCTTTGGCACCGGCGGATGGTGCCTGCTTCCCTGAAATCCGCGAGCCTTTTGAAGGTGAAGTTGAAAGCCGGGTCTCTTGCTTGAGTAATCCGTGGTGTAAATTGACTTCCCGCGGTGTGTTTCTCTGGAACCAGATTCGGAGGCATTTGTACCCATTGCGGCATTTTGAAAAACAAACTGCAATCGATTCGTAGCTCAAGGCAGTTCGTTCACTCAGAGCCAACAGTAATCGTAATTAAGGTAATTTCTTTTTCTGTCTACATTCACGGTAGATTGAAGTTCGATTACTGCTTTATGACCGCAAGCTGCGGTCCTCAGACGTAAACTAAAACAGTCGTCATGGGGAAACTGGCACCTGTGATCTGATTGGCTGTCGCAATAATACTTAGTACTCATTAACTAATTTGGTCTCTCACGAATCATTGTTGATATTTACATAATTTACTGTCAATTTCATGTCGCTTTCAAGTGCGCATTGTTCCGTGTGGAGGCACGAGCTCTAAAAGCACAATTTGTCTCAGCGATACTTTTTGGTCAGTTTATAAACCTGATGATGACCGAGTAGGTTGAAAACGTTTGTTTCACAATTTTTTTTTTTTTTTAATAAAACCTTGTATTTTATAGTTATGATGACGTATGATGTGTGAATAATAACTGTAGGCTGTTTATTCCTATGGGAGCAATAGCTGTGTCGTTGAGCACTCGGGCACAATGAATGTCAATTAACAACTTTTCGGTGACAACTTGAAAAGCAGCTGCTCGATTTCAGCGTCACGTCATCTGGTTTCTTCAGTTCCAAGGTATCTCAGCTGCATTTTTAGCCGACTTTATCCGTTGCCATGCGCTCATGCTAATCACTTCAGTCCAGGTCAACTCGTAGCGCAATTTATAAATAGAATTTGACGCGACGTGCAGTGTGACCAGTGAAGGGCTTTAATAGACTACCCTGTAGTGACCGAAGCTTGCAGCCTATTGATGGTTTATTTCCTATCTGAAAGGATCAGGACTTGTTCAATCCCACTACACTAGAACTGGTAGACAGAGCAACGAGAAAACAATCAGAGCTCTGGCGCGTTCCTAACACAAAACGCGCGCGAGTCGAGTCGTCACGCGCGGCGAGAGAAGTGAAACGCAATCGCTTCTCTATCATCTCGCAAAATATTAATTTGCCTGTCATCGTGAAGGCTAATATAACCTCTAGATCCAGGCTAATACAGAGAGGATGTAAACAGTAAATGTTCTATTTTACGAGCGCTCTGGGACGAGTCCCAGTATCATGACAGGAAATGAATGCGGAGTGCCTCCGGACGGTATTGTTCCGTGGAGGAACTGCATCCAGTTGGGGGAAAAATCATTTTTGACCAGGACGCAGCAAAATTTAATTAAAATTTATAGCAATGATACACGCTATCAGTATAAAACGGTTTGATTTATTAGCCAATCTATTTTCATACCGGAACTCAGAGACGAAGTCCGGCCGGAATGTCGAATGTCGAATGTCGAATGTCAGGGAGACTAGGACGAGTTAGTGCAGACGGTGCGCGCCTTTGCGCGTCCACGGGATCTTTGACTCGTTTCGTTTCGGTTTTGTGCCGGGACTAGTTTACCGGGGCTTAGTTGGGGATAATAAATCTAAGAGGAAAACAAACTGACTCAAAGACATATGATGATTTGCAAGAAATTAAACTATGCAAGACCTGCAGTAACGTGAAATCTGCATTAAAGGAAGATAAATATTTAAAAATAAGCAGCCGAAACAGGATATCTGTTCTCAAAAAGAATGGGCCACTTTTCCCCGGGAACATGATTCTCTAGCTCTTGCTCTTGCTCTGTATTTGGTACAAAGTTCCACCACTGGGATTTTCCCTTCGATTGCTTGCCTGGTTTTATCTGGGATCAGTTTCCGGTCTTTAATTGCTTTACGCAGCCGCAGTAGAATCACTTCCGCCATTTCTGGGAAAAATACGCACAACCTTGTTCCGAGGAACAGGGAGCTTGGAGTTATAAAAAACTAAAGGTTCAAGAAAATTCACATTTTAGTCGATGAAAGTTGCGTTTACGAGGTATAAATCATGGAGGAGACACACAGGAAGGTCTTACAGAAATTGCGCTTACACATCTCAAGAAATATTAACGCAAGGAAGATCACTGAAGCACTGTTTTCGCGCGAGGTCTTGGACGAAAATGACAAAGAGGGAATACTCGCAGAAACTACAACTCAGGACAAAGCATTGTATCTCTTGGATTTGCTACCTCGCAAAGGACCAAATGCGTTTGATGTTTTCGTGCAAGCTCTCTACGACTGTGGCAATGCCTTCTTGGTGAATAGTATTCAATCGGAGTTAAGCTTATCAGGTAGTTTTGATTTTATAGATCATTTGTTCAAGTGTAGTGCTTTATACGTGTACTATAATCACAAGCTTATTCACGATTGACCGCCTTACGCTAGCTCGTAAATTCGTAAAGATTGGTATTAAAAGCGATTATGACTTTGACAATAAAACTTCGAAGGCTAAATTTCAAGGAATCGATTCTGTTAAGAACTGGGTTATTCCTCTATCTGGAACCTTATTAGGGGAGTTGTTTAATAGACTACACGTAGGCTAGGAAGTTGTATACCAAAGTGATATGAATTTTGAGTGGCGTTATATATTTGGCCAGTATTCCATAAGATAATTTAAGTTATGGAATAACCCCTGAATTATAACT
This sequence comes from Desmophyllum pertusum, assembly GCA_029204205.1. Taxonomy (NCBI): domain Eukaryota; kingdom Metazoa; phylum Cnidaria; class Anthozoa; order Scleractinia; family Caryophylliidae; genus Desmophyllum; species Desmophyllum pertusum. Next base: position 64,586 of record MU825460.1, on the reverse strand, counting down.
TGAAAATTGAGAGTTTTTATATGAACATCGGCCGAAGATTTGACTATTTCCGAACATTTCCGAAGATTTTCCGAAGATCATCGAAATGTTTGTGATCAATTTCGGAAGTTTTTAAAAAGCTCGAGCCAAATGTAGTTGTTGATGCCGTATATAACACATACATCAGCATCAAATAGGATAATAAATGTACTCCTTGTAAATTCTTATTCTTTATTTGTAGGTGAACATCCTGGCCATGGAGAGGGCAATGAATGGAGACCAAGATCTGTTGGCCTCCCTAGAAAGGTTCGCAAATTTGTTGGAAGGATGGGTGTTTGTGAGGATATCACAGGTTTATTCACCACTGAAGATGATGACGTCACTTGCCTTGTAACCATAGTTGCTCCGCCAGGATTCGGCAAGACAGCAGTAGCCACAAACATAGGTCACATGATGTTAGATCAAGGCAAAGACGTGCTTTACTTCTCCCTCAGAAATATGTCATCACTTACTCTTGCAGCAAAACACATGCTGCAGGAAGCGGTCGTCATTCATGTGGAGGAGAATCCAATTGGCCAACTGACAAGATATTTGACTTCCCTTCAGCGCCAGACTGTGCTTATTTTGGACAATGCCGAAGACCTGCAAATTGGGGATGAGTCAAAATTTGATGAATTTCTGGAGAAAATTGGTCAGCACGCCACTAATCTTGTTACGCTCGTTACAAGCAGGAATTCAGTTTCAAAATTGGACCTCTTCCCATTTGCCACCAAACATTTTCCACTCACACCTTTAAATGATAGAGATTCATCAGCTTATCTCAAGAATCATGTACCTGGCATTTCAAACCAACGCGCAAGCCAATTTGCCACAGCCTGCCGTGGGGTTCCCCTTGTGTTGACAATAACTTCATCATTTTTAAGAAGTAAGGCGGTTGATCCTATTGAACTTCACAGAAAGCTTCAAAACTGTCCGCACAGTTTCCTCAAAGCACCGGATGCAAAAGTTAAAGAACTTTATTCTCTCCTGAGAGTGTTTTACAACAATTTGGGACCTGACATGAAGAAAGCTCTAGCTTACCTGGCTTCTTTTCCCACATCGTTCACCAAAGAAGAAGCAAAAGATGTCTTGTTCCCCAATGAGGATTATTTCAATTTTCAATTATTACTTGGCAATCTTGAACAACATTCACTCGTTCAACAAGATGACGACAACAATCGCTTGTACTACAGCTTGCATCCCCTTGTGCAAGCATTTTGCAAGTCATCCAGGGATGACACATGCACAGGATACAATACAGCAATCAGACTTTTTTCACAGCATTATCTGTCACTTCTGCAACGACTGAATGATGATTTCATCAGCACAGACTGCAAGATTGTCATTGACAAGTATCACATTAGCAAGACAAACATATGTCATGCCCTTTTGGCATCAACGGAACTAGATGATCCTTTGAAGTGTTACGGGCTCAGTGTTTCCACCGAAACTGTCAACTTCCTTGCAAAAGTCTTGAATATGGATGAGTTCATGTCGTTGTATTCCCAGTGTTTGCGAGCAGCTGATACATTGACGGACAAGACACTTTACAGCGAGTGTCTTGTTTCCATTGGATTCAAACAGCTCTGTTACTATGGTTACAAGGATGCCTACCGGACAGACGCCAAAAGGAGCCTCCAAGAGGCACATGAACTCCAAAATGATCTTCTGATTTCTGACACAGAATGCTTGGGTCATTGCAAGTGCAAGCTGGGCCTTTGTAGTTTTATTTCTGGAGACAGAAAGAAGGGCATCTCTCTCATCGCACAAGGAATTGGCGTGCGTAAGAGGAAGGTGCGCACTGATGGATCAGGAAAAATGGAACGCATGCTGTTAGCAGGTGGTTTCTGTGACCTGGCAAGTAAGTATATAAATGCATTTGTTAAACTTGTCCCTTGTTTCTTAATTGTATCAATGGGCCATTTCCGAGTTGCCTTTTCAAGACAAGTCCTTGCATTTGTAGCCTGTTCCAGGCGTTCGGATATTGGGGGAGCAATGCAAAAAGACGCGTGAAGCGCGAAGAGTGGCTGGTGAGGGGAAAAAGTCGAGGGGGTCAGACTGCTAGGATTAGATTTGTCAATGAGTAAGAATGTTTGGAAACAAGCTTTTAGCCAGAAGGGTGTCTGGGTGTCCTGTACAGTGGACGCCCAATCCTGGGAGAAAATGATGAAAAAATGCACCAAAACCTTAACAAATTTATGGGGGGAAATGCCTCCAGGATGCCCACTTTTCAAATTCTGGCTAATTAACCCTGTGTGGAAATAAATGATGGTATATTTTAAGCTTGGTAGAAATATGAGAAAGATGTTTATCAGTCAGTGACACAAGCTACTCGGAAAAAAAAAATTCCGAGTTCCCCCAACAAGAGTCGAACCTATGACCTTCCGCACTCCGGTCGGACGCTCTACCACTGAGCTACAGGAGACTCGTGGGAGCTTAGGCCATATAATAACTACAATTATTAGGTTCAAATGAGACAAACTACCCGCATACTGCTAGGACTGATTCTGTCAATATGTGAGATATGTATGGAAATAAATGATATTTTTAAAATGTTACACCGTTTTTCATCGCCATTCCGGCTAACTGATTTTTGTTGTTGTGACAGTGGCGATGTTTACCAGTGGAAAATACCGAGCTGCTGTTAATATCTGGCAGAACATCTGTCTTGTGCGATACAGAGAGCTACTGGGTACACACCCTTTCACGGCATCCTTATTGCATTACATTGGAGATGCTTATCAGAAGCTTGGGGATCCTCTACGTGCTGTCGCCTTTAAAGTAGAGTCTCTTGCTATGAGGAAATTCCTGTTAGGTAACTGGTTTACATTAATATATTTTAAGCCCCCCTCGCCCAAAAAATTCAATTTAGTTTATTATACATTTCCCCACCCCCCAACTTCTCTCATTTGAGGCAGGCTACCCTTAAAATATTACAGTTATCAAGACCTTTAATCAGTGATTCTCAGAAGTATTTTTATATCAAACCAGTAATGGTTTTGCATGCTCTGATTGGCTACGTAAACTTGGAATAACCTGCTCTGTCAGTTCATTTACAAAACGTTCGCAAACTGCCCCACAGTAACATTGATTTTAGAAAGTACAAATTTGTGATTTCTACCCTCCCTAATTCACTGGTTTACAGTCAACTCTCTCAAAGTGGACTCCACTGTAAGGCGGACACCTCTCTAAGGTGGACATGGTCGGCTGATCCCGATCGAATCAAATTTCTCTTATTTTTCAGTGACAAAACTCTCTAAAAGGCGGGCAGCTAGAGCTTGTCCCAATGGTGTCCGCCTTAGAGAGAGTTGACTGTATTCACCAAAAAATATATATTATCAAGTTTATCATTCCTTTTTTATTGTGTTTCTCAGGTGACGACCATTTGGACACAGCCAGAGCTTACTATGGCTTGGGCTGCGCTCTTGGAGCCCTGGGTTCAACGGAAGACGCTCTGGAAAACTTAAACAGAGCTCGCGAAGTCCAAGTTCGTTTCATTGCCTCCAAGCAAGATATCAACAAAACTGAGCAAGAAATCAATCGTTTGCGAGGAAGAGAAAGAACGAGGGCGGAGTCGCCTTGTCTGATGTTACAACAACTGTACATTTCAAACTCAAGTACGGTGTAACTGGACACAGTGTTGTTACTCTTACAACCAGATATGCGAGGCTCAACCTCGTCCCCAAGGCCATCTCCGCTTTCAAGATGGCAGGTGGGCGCGAAGATAAGGAGGTCAAAGCAAATAGACGTTTACGACATGTAGTTTATGAATGTGTAGTCTGTTTAGCTGGCGTTCTGGATCTGAATGCACTGGCTTAGCCTGCATGGCAAGCGTAGAAAGGGGAGGGATGAGGGGAGTTCCAGGAGTTTTGAACGCGAAGCGCGATCGAGGGTGAAGGCGGGTCATCCCTCCCCTTTCTACGCCTGCCAGGCAGGCTGGGGAGTAGGCTAAGGTACGCCAAGCAGCTAGTCTGATATTTCAGTTCCTACAAAGCAACAATCAGAAAGAAACTAAATTTCATTCTGTGAGTTACTCGTGTAGAACTGTTACATATTTTACAGTCGAGCCCCATAAACAGGCACCAAAGGGTCGATTCCCAGCCCCCATTTCGAGAAATGAGTCTGCGCTTTGCGAGAGCGGTAGAAATCGAGCATACAACCAAACCAGACCTAGAGAAAAGAAGCCTGCCTCTGTTTACGACAGGTGCCACAAAGAAATGGCCAGGACCACGATTAGGGGAAGAGTTAGGCCTAAATGTTTACCTTAGATCTTGAGATTGCTTACGGAGGCTGAGCGAAGCTACGCCTTAAAACAGCAACCTTGAGATGAGTCGGTGTTCATTCGTTTGTCGTGTTTTACAAAGAGGAGTATATACAATATCTCGTCACGTGTTTTATTATTCGATATCTTTATACAAAAAAGCACAGAATACGAGTAAGGTATATTTTCTCCAGTGAAGTTATACGTCGAAAAAAAAATAACGAGTTTATTCTTTCGGTTATACTTTGTAAGGAATAACGAAAATATATAGCGAAGTAAATTTTGTATTGAGACACATACTGTATATATATGACATAACTTTAAAGAGAATGTTATGAACGTTGAAAAGAGGCTTTAAATTGTTTGTAACATTGATTTAGTGTATAGCTGCTACTCAGTGAAACTGTTAATATATGTTGAGAATACAGTTCGTAGAACTAGGAAATATTACGTTATATACATCTAGGTTTTTAGAAAATGATGAGTTGTTTGCAAAGCAAAATTTAAGTTAATAAGTTTGTGGGTTTTAACCGCGTAACATTCACGTTTAGAGGCTGTATAAGTTTAACTATACGCTTGTTCAACCGTGCCGTGAAATAAAATGTCAAGGTTACTTTATTCCACGGGTTTGATTATTTGGAAATAACTATCGCAATTGAGAAACAGGTGGTGACGTCACTGTATGATTTTAGACTGTTCACAGCCTCTCTATTTTCTCGACGCTAACAGCGAGCGCAAGGGGGTGGAGGTTGGGGGCGGGCGAACAGTCTATATGATTTAGCAGCTAAGAAAAATTGAAAGGGAGAGGCTAGCATATTGACATCCAAGAATATTACTTTACTGTGAGATGAAAATTCCAACTGCCAAAGCTTGCGTCATTGTACGTGTCGCACTTTATTTGTTGAACACCATCACCACGTCGACAGCCCTTCACTTGCAACTTGCAATAGATTGTATTGTAGTGGAGAGGCACGAATAGCTAATGTCTACGAGAGAATTTCGTCTCTCCCCTTGATTCAAACTCTCTCTTGCCGACTGCACGTACATTCTTGTGCGGGCTCATTACGTTTATTAATAATAAAAAGCGTTCCAGAGGCTATTTTCTTAGTCTCCTACGAAGACTTAAAAGAATTGTCTGCCCCAGTGGCTAAACTCTCTCCAAACTCTTTTTGGAAGACGTGACCACGTGAATCACGAGATCACGTAAAAATACGGACTGTTTTGCAGCCTAAAATGGCTGAAATGGTATCATAGAATATCGGATGAATAATATAATAACAAAATGATTTATAGACTGAACGAACGATTCCCTGACACAGTTAAGGTTCTAGCATTTGACAAGAATGCCCCCTTAATTATTAAAGGGGTACCGCCTTAACTACATTTGTACCACTCTGTTGCTAAGGAAGAAAGTCTCTTCAACCAAGAGAGGATGATCTAAGAGAAGCATTCCCCCATACATGGATCTCTTCCAATGATGATTTTTTTAAATCTATTTTTAATTTTCAGTCCATAGCTGAGCTATTTTAAGAACGCTACCTGATTGGTCAGTTCGAGTAACGTGATGTCGGAGCCTCGATCAGAAGGAAATAAAAATAAAAATAACTTTCAAAGCATGGCGCGAAACTATTAATAGATTTCAAAACAATTATCATAGAGCACGGGGAATCCTTCTCTTAGATCATCCTCTCTTGCTTCAACATGTTCGAGTCACATAGCAAGTCACGTGACCAGAACAGAAAAACCACTAAAACTCCAACAGCTTGTAAGTTTTGCATTAAAAGCAATGCCAACGATTGAGGAACGTTTCAATACACAAAGCGTCGTCGTATAGATTTGTTGAAAAAAGTTATGACTTCATAAAGACACATAATTACATTTCCTGCTGTTTTCGTAAACGGTATACCCATGCGAACCATGATCACTAGCATGGTAGGTGACCACTGATCTTCCAAAAAAATCAAAACTTAACTATCATGTTTATTTTTCTACGAGTTCCAGGAAATTTTCATGCTCACGAGTGGCACGCAGGCACTGGGGACGAGCGGACAGACACTGATCGCGTGACTTTACTGTGTGCATATGCGCATGTGCGTGCTATTTTAAGTTCATTGTCGTCATATTCATGTGCACCGCTTGCATATTTTATTTGGTTGAAGGTGTTGATCCTTTGTTTGAAGTTTTGTAGCATTCCCGTTCTCGTGCCAAAAGTAAACGTCGTGTTGCTTTGCAACAAGGACGGAATACGGTTTGTTCATCCTTACTCTGACTGCAAAGAGTTCCTCGGGTAAGTGAAAAACAATTATGAACCACTAAGATGTAATTACAGCACGCGTCTACCTAGTCTAACTTACATTCGTACATGATGTTTTAGGGTCGTTTCAAACATTGAACGTTGTACCGAAACTCGTAACGATTAACTGACATAAGTTTGAAATTAGTAAAACGACTTACAGGGTAACTGCCGAGGGGGGTCAGAACACATGACAGCGCTGTTATTAATTCATGAAATCGAAGTTTGGCATTTCCGGGTTTGTATCTGGGTCGATTGGAGCGACCGATTCGTGTGCCTGATAAAGGCGACAGCACGGAGTTTGCTTTAGCGGTGTTTCTGCTTGTCTGAATTGCTGGCAACGGTGGGATAACAATGAGTAAAACTCCAAGTGACGAGGAATGAACATGTACGTTAGGCTCGCTTTGATTCAGGATTACAAAATGATTAATTCTTAGAGCTCGGCAATAAACCAGCAAAATGAGGACATTGAAATGTACGCTGATAATCTACTGAAACTAGCCGAAAACGCCTACACTGACGCAGACTACCATTTCAAAAACGAATTAGCGAAGGATCGATTTTAGGAGGCCCGGTGTTCACTGTAGTGATGGATGTCGCGAACAGTGGTTTATCAAGCATGATTTTATATGCGCCGATCAATTCGAAACTTCAACATCCCCCCCCCCCCCCCCCCTCTCGGGGCAACCCTCCGGGCAATTGATCTTTTGAAGATTGGCTCGTTCAAATTCCCGCGCCCCTGGGCCAAAATTGCGTTCAAATGTCCTACCCTAGTGCCGGATTTGACGGTAAAATGCCCCTCCCAAAGAACAAATGCTGAATAGTGGGATTCAGAGGGGGATAGAGACAGGGCCTGGGACCGAGGCCATGCTCTCACAACTTGCAAAGCGATCAATTTCGTTTTGGTCAGCGGTGTGCTTCTTTTCGCGCGCGAAATTCCTTAAAATTGAATTAACGTTCCTATAAACTATTTCGCGATTATTCCAACACGTTCAATTTGTCCAATGTGGTTGAACTTTCCAGGAGCTGAATCTAGTCGTGAGTTCAAGTCCAGATAGAGCCAGGAAAATCAACCATCGCTTGTTCACGTTCTCCACAATACCTTGAATTTGGACATTTGATTTGTTTGTTTTGCATAGGAAAGCAAAAAAATGTAAATGCAAAACGCACGTGCGTTTTGTTTTGCATGGGATGGCAAAGAAATATGCAAAACACACGTGCAGAATATTGTACTGCTGATTAAACCATTTGTTTTGTGACGTCGCCGTCGTGGTTGCATCTTGAAAAACGAAAAACTTGAGGAAGAAGTTTATCTGGTTTAAAGGATCACAAAGTAGAAAAATACAATAATCATCTATACATCGGTACGCACTTCCATCGCCTCATCAGCCGCCATGTAATTCTAGCTTTCTAGTTCTGGCTTTACATAACTTCTACGCACGTGCAGATGATGAATCCGCTGGCTAAAGTTGTGATGATTGCTTTACAAGTTGTGAGAGCATGATGGGAAGTAGCTACCCCCCCTGGTGGGTTAAAAAAGGCATTTTGCATTTATTCTGGTGTATTGCCTTATATTAAAACTGTCACTTTTACATAGCAATGCAGTTGCCTTTAATACTGAATCGGTTCCAGTCGTCTGAGAGTGAATCAATTTTGTACCTCCCAGCGGATACTATAAAACGTCGTTTTCAAACTTCTGTAAGCCAGTGATAAATATTAGGATCATGGCAACATGTTTCTTGTCCCTCTTTATGATGTTGCCCTCTTTACCTCTGACAGAATGCATGTTTCTTAAACTTGAGTTAGTAGAGAGGCTGTGGACAGTCTATTTCATACTAGGCGCGTTTAGCAACTGAATGCCAAAGTAGAATTTAATTATACCTTCGAATGAATTATATTTTTAAAATATTGTTTGAGAGAGGTCGTTCATTTTACAGCGTTTGTTCATTCGCTATTCAATAGCAGTTCATGCTCTGCGGACAACAACTATTTTATGAAACAAGCAAGATCAGCGATCGTGACTTTCTACACATTGACCGGCAATTCATTTTACTATTCAAGCTATAAAACCTACAAATTATATAATTCAAATACACTCTAGTTTTTAAACAAAAATACTAATATACAGCTTTCTTGTGAGCCATTCGCTCACGAAAGTGAACTCTTTTCCTCTAAACTCCTCCATACTGAAACAACCACGTGTATTCCGCCGGAAAGACTTGACATTACCGGTTCAAATTCCCCGCCCCACCCAGGCAAAGTTCAAATTCCCCACCCCCGGGTAGGCCTTTTGCGTCAATTCCCTACTCCCCGGGCTCGGAAAATAGTCAAATGCCCGTGTGTTACCCGGGGGAGGGGATGTTGAAGTTTCGAATTGATCGGCGCATTACATAATTTCCTTTTATTTCAAGGTTTCTTTGTTGTCGCGTGTAGTAATCCACCGGATCAGTTAGCAGTGTCGACAATCGTGAGCCAGAGGAGTGAGTCAATAAAGAAAGATCGAAAGACGATCCAGATAGTTTTTAATCGGAGAAAGAGGTATGTTTTCTTATAATTTATCTCATATTTGTAAGCTTAGAAATTGCAGTTTTACGATTTCCTAGGCCTAGCAACTTCGTTATATTTTAGACTGGTTATTTCCGTTAATCGATTTTCATGCCAGCCACATTCTCTCAAGTTAAGAATATTTTCACGCTATTAGAATCTGTTGTCAGGATTGCCCGGGAGTGAGAACCTCTACGAGGTTTCTACGAGCCTGGAGACCAGGTCTTTCCTGTTCAACCCTTTGCTGACAGTAGACAAATGGTGGCAAACCGTAAATGGTAGCCTGAGATCAGGCTCCAGTGGGGAATAGCGCGCTCGGCTCCGATTATAATTTCTTGCCGCGCTATTCCCCACTAAGCTGATCTCAGGCTCGTAAATGGAAGTCTAGGGAAGTCTTAGATCGTACAACTGACGTAAACAATCGCATCAAAAGACCAGAGGACCCTGCCAGTCGATCTCAGTAAAGTTGTACACTTCAACAACCTAAAGCCGTTCCAATGTAAGCGCCGAGAGGTGGACGAGAGTCAAGAGAAACACGGTCAAGGGCGTGGCACTGTTGTTGGGGAAGGTCTGGATGAAGAAGAGGAAGCCAGATCTTCGCCTTCTCCTACCAGACCCCAGAATGACCGCAAATTACCAAGACATCCATGCCCTCGAACAAGTTGAGAGTTGCAAGTTAATTAGATGAAAGTGAACCTGAAGCCCAGTTGCTGACAGAGAATCAGCCGAAAGAAGCTAATCCTGGCCCTCCTGTTCAGTGCGATCCTGGTGCGATCGGCATCTCAGAGGACTCCGCCCCGAAGGCACGAACGAGTAGTCTAGACATAGCGTTTGTCTCTGATGGTGATGTGGAGCAAGTTGAGGAGAAAGTCGCCAAAACCAGTTCAACTTCCGACAGTAACTGGTATGGGTCTGGGGATGATTCCACCGAAGCGTCAACACTTACGGCTGCATTTACTACTCTACACGCCTAAAGAGAACGATACAATGTACATCCTCCGTACAGCTACGGAGATTGGGAACTGAACGTTAACGCCATAACTTTATCAGGCTGTCCCCTGGTTCTCGAAACACAATTTAAATCCTCAAGACGGTTGTCCGAGAGTAAAATAATCCAGCACTTTGCTTAAAATTGAATTGTATGCGTAAGGTTCGACAAACATTGAAAGCATAGTGAACTAGTTGTAGCTGTACTTTATATGGTTCTTGGGCCCTGTAAGTTTCCCGGCATGCATGCACAATTCAGAATGCATCATACCATTATACGGTTCAATCCTACAATTATGTATTTTTTTTCAGAATGCTAACTGCATGTTTAAAGAAATAAATACCATTTTCTCCCTGGCTAATAGACTTTTTGATAAATTAATAGTTATAAAAATTTAAAGTAAAAAATGTACGAAACTACATCCGGGACCCGAGTGGCGTATTTTCCATATCCTCACTAGTGAAGATATCGATGACGTCATTTCCCGCTTTTGCATGGCTTTTTGTGCAAAGCTGCCAAACTCCGGTTGAAAAATGGCGAGCGATAGATTCGTGAAATTCACTGAAGCCGACATGAAATCGTTCACTGAGGAGTAGGAAAATGTTAACATGAAGAAGAAAACTTTATATGACTTAAAATTATTCAAGGAGTTCCTTGCAAGTGAAGACGAAGGAGAGAACTGAATTCGGAAAGTCCAGCCACCGAGCTGCAAGAGTTCGCGATAAAGTTTGTGCTTTTGTCTTTTGTCGAAATAAATAAAAAGAAAATTACACGGTGGCTTGAAGATATGAATTTTATTTTCTTGTGGTAAAAACAATATTTTACTCACTCGCTGCGCTCGTTCGTAATATATTGTTCTTACCACTCGAAAATAAAATTCATATCTTCGCGCCGCCGTGTAATATCCTCTATATATTCCCATTCAATACCAGTGAAAATGGTTAGTTTGGTTGACCCAGTCCTTTATACTTATAAACATCACTGGAACACCAATGTGATGGACAAACCAATGTTTGACTAATATTTGATTTTAGATTAATTTTATATATTGGACATTTATTATATTTATTTTAAATTAGCTGTGAAGTTAAAAACATTGACACGTTAATAAAGTTATTATTTATTTATTTATTTATTTATTTATTTATTTATTTATTTATTCATTTAAAGCAGCATACATGGCTCTACGACAATGGAGGAAAAGAGTGATACCCTGGCCACGAGATTCACATGAATCATCCGAGTTTTCCACAGATGATGTTTCAGGTAACAATTACGAGCATTATATTTAATCTCTGTAGGAATTGAGGAATAAATACCCTGGGTGCCAAAAGCTTCCAACGTGATGGGAAAAAACAAACCTATGGTACCCAGGGTAAAGAATAATTTATAATTTAATTCCTGGGCCGGGCCCTGTAAGTTTCCCGGTATGTATACACAATTCAGAATGCTACTTGCATGTTTAAAGAAATAAATACCATTTTCTCCCTGGCTAATAGCCTTTTGATAAATTAATACAGTTAATTATACTGTTAATAGTTATAACAATTTAAAGTAAAAAAATGTAGTAAGCTTATTAAACAAATAGATTGGATGTTGCCGTGCGCGTCTGTTCAATATTAGTAAAAATCTACTAGTATACTAATGCAAATTAGACGATCTGATTGGCTGAGGTACTCGTACACTATCAGCCATTAGTGTGCAGTGGCTGGAGGTCGTCTACAAAATTGCGTTTTCTTCTCGTTTCTCCGAAGTTTCGGAAGAGGATTCAGAGTTATTACTAGACAATTGTTATGGTTTTTACTAAAACAATTAGATTATGAGCTCGAGATTTCTATGATGTGATAGTTGATTCGGCCTGCGGCCTCATCAACTATCACATCATAGAAATCTCGAGCTCATAATCTAATTGTTAAATAGATCACAGATAACGTCAAAATGTGGTAAGAACAAAAAAGTGGCCAACGAGCCGCTTCGGCGACTTGGTCACTGATGTTCTTACCACATTTTGACGTCTTCTGTGATCTATTATTGAACAGACGCACGGCAATGGAATCTATTTGTTTTAAGTTTTGTTTTATATAATTTTGGAGATATTCGCTTCCGATTTTCACTTGATTGTACGCTAAATAAGCCGATAAAAATTATGTCAACAAACATCGAGTTTAGGCCACAGTGCTTTCATGCACTCAAATAAAACTTTGTGAAAACTAAACGGCTTAAAATAAACTACAGCTCAACTCAGCAAATGTTTCGAAAAGCAAATATTTAGAGACTAACCTCTATTCCGTCCTGATATGAGGAAAAACAATCTGAATTATTCCAGACCAAATCCCATTGCAAGTCGCTTAACGGCGAACCGAATCCCGCTAAATTTCTCGGATTCTGTTCACAATGAGCTAAAAAACCATCATATTTTCCTCCAAGTTCTAGTCAAGCTTGAACAGCCGATTTAAAATTCGTATCAATTGATGAATTTCCTACGGAATATTTCCAGTTTGACGAAAATATTTCTCTGTTTTGAGCAGGGCGCTGGAATGGATGGGCGGTGAAACGACGACTGCGCTCTTGTGCGATGTTTGATGCGGAGTGAGACTGGGTTTGAGCAGGGCGCTGGCGCCCTGGTTTTGAGCGAAGGATTTGTTGGAGCAGGGCACCCGCGCGTTTTCCCGCTTCGTGACGTCATTCGTGCGTCTGTACTCTAATAGATAACAGTTCTAAACCAATCACGGCGCGAGTTTTACACAGTGAATTATATAAATTTCCATTCAATACCAGTGAAAATGGTTAGTTTGGTTGACCCAGTCCTTTATACTTAAACTGGAACATGCACCAATGAGATGGAAAACCAATGAATGTTTGACGAATACTTGATTTTAGATGATACTATTTTACTATTTACATATTGAACATTTTTATTTTTTATTTTTTTATTATATTTATTTTAAATTAGCTGTGAAGTTAAAAACATTGCCACGTTAATAAAGTTATTATTTACTTACTTTATTTATTTATTTATTTATTTATTTATTTGCTTGTTTATTTATGTTAAAGCAGCATACATGGCTCGACGACAATGGGGGAAAAGAGGGATACCCTGGCCACGAGATTCACATGAATCATCCGAGTCTTCCACAGATGAATCATCCGAGTCTTCCACAGATGAATCATCCGAGTCTTCCACAGATGAATCATCCGAGTCTTCCACAGATGATGAAAGCCCTTCAGGTAACAATTAATTACGAGCATTATATTTAATCTCTGTAGGAATCGAAGAATAAATACCCTGGGTGCCAGAGGCTTCCAACGTGATGGGAGAAAAACAAACCTATGGTACCCAGGGTAAAGAATAAACTGAAGTACTGACACAATGTTTCGCCGAATGAAACAAACTATTTGCATAATTGCTGGACTAAAACTTATAACAACGTAAAAAATCTATTTCGTACCTATTCAAGAGTACTGTCTTGGCAATTTTTGCCATATTATATAAATTGGTAAGGTATGAATATATTATACAGTAGAACCCCGCTAAACTCGAACTCGGTTAATTCGAACTCCCCGCTATCTCGAACACAAACCCATTCCCCTTGCCCTTGTTTTTCAGTCATTTACTATCGGCTAACTCGAACCCCCGCTATCTCGAACTATTGTTTGCTTCCCTTGGAAGTTCGAGTTAGCGTGGTTACAGTATGGCATAAAACTTGTCCTATTTGCATAACAATACTTAATATTCAACTCAACTTTAGTGCGCTGTACAAATTGGAAGATTTTGATTGGTTGTTTAGCACCACGTGACTTCCGTTATGACGCAACAACGCGGCAAACCCGGCCCATGCGTTATAGATAACGCATGGAATATTTTCCATGCGTTTAAATATACTTTTAACGCATAGATGGTCCCTAAAGTTAAAGGGAGTGTTTCATGGTTTCGGCGCATGTGCCGGCTAATCAACTTTATCCGTTTAAAAACCCCACTCACATGTACTTCTCGATACCTCAGTAAAAATAGTCATGATTTTTTCTTGTTACTGATTTGTTTTGGAAAATCTTATTATAATAAGTTCTTGTCGCTACGCGTACATTAAACTAAACTTACATTGTAAACTCTTTTAAAAACGATTTTTTCCAGATTGGTTGCAAATCAAATTTCCTGAAGAAGTCTTAGAAAGCTTATCTTCGAAGCTTCTCGCAGAAAGATTAAAGAAATTATATCAAGAAGTCAACAATTTCAGTGTAGTCTGTTTGATATCATGTCAGTGTACATGTTTTCAGCGTACTCAAGTTGAATGAAGCTCCGTTGCTTGTGTGTTTATCGGTAAATACATATACTTGTCAACTTTTTATGAACTCGAATTGTTTTCATACTGCACTCGGCTAACGCCTCGTGCATTTCAAAAAATTATCGTTCATTATAAAGTTGACTCGTACATGTATTTACCGATAACACACGCGCAGCAGTGATTTAACCCATATTTAACGAATAAAGAAGCCAAAGCCATGTATTATACTGTCATAAAACACGACGATAATTTGAGAAACACGAGATAAATTTAGAAAACACGAGCCGCAGGCGAGTGTTTTCTATTATAGATTTACGCGCGCGAAACGGTAAAACACGCTTTTCTGTGTTTTATTTACCTAATTGCCCGTTCCGAAGTTCAAAAAGGAACTGGGCACTAGTTTACCAATATTGTTCAAATTACGTCATATTAAAAATTTAATCCCATCACCAGAAAGATCGCATGAAAATTAGTAAGTTTTACCAAGTTTGGTTATGTTACATTGCATAGTAACCAGGCTGTGATCTGTCAAAGGTCGTCCAAATTCCATACAAACGTCTCTAATTCAGAAATGGCGTCCCCCAAATCCATACAAAGTCTCTAATTTTTCTGATTTTTGAAAGCCTTCTACATGGTTGAAATCCAACGAAACAACCCCAAACTTGGTAAACCAACTAATTTTAATGTGATCTTTCTTGTGATGGGATCCAATTTTTAATTAAATCAAAATTTAAAAAACTCGTCCCCAGTCTCCATTTGAACTTCGGAACGGGCAATAGAAGATGGTTTTCTATGTTCTATAAGAAAATGATGCACGCTTGAGGTCTAGAAAAGCAGCTAGTGAATGCACGAGCCGCTTCGGCGATAGTCTGAACTGTCAGCCGTCTCCTCGCTCTAACCCCCCCGTGGGCTCTTCTCCTAATGTAAAACATGCATTGTGATTTTCTTGAGCTCCTGGAACTATGTTAGTATACAAACAGTTTTAAAACGGAGAACAACTACATACACACCTGACTCGCAGGCCGCTCGCGTGAAACCCTAAACAAGAGAGCCTACTCGTAGGCTACACTTACTAATGTGTCGGTGAACTAGTTGTTGCTGTACTTTATATGGTTCTTGGGCCCTGTAAGTTCTCCGGCATGCGCAATTCAGAGTGCTACCTGTTTAAAGAAATAAATCCCATTTTCTTGGACCCTAATAGCCTTTTTGTTAAATTAATAGGAAGAAAAATTTAACAGTATCTCTGAAACTTTCACCTCTCATTGTAAATAAAAATTGACTTTGTAAGACAAATTTAAAGTAATAAAAATGTATTATATATTCCCAGTGCATTCAATGCAAGTGAAAATGGTCAGTTTGGTTGACCCCGCCCTTTTATACACTCAGATGTTTAAAAACATACTACTCTACATAAAATACCTGAAGCCATTTTGTTTGACCAAATTATAATTTCCTTTTCACGGCTAGACGAATCTGCCCACAGCTGGATTCAAGGAGAATTGCTGGGAGCAGGTGCTTTTGGAAAGGTAACTATATACCTTCCTGGTAAACTTCCTAGTAAACTGACTAAATAAATAGCGAACATAATATGGCTAATATATTTTAATATTGACACGACATCGTTTTCTTGTCAGAAATTTCCAATCAAATCCAAGTTTTCAATCTTTGTTTTTCCTTGAATTTAGAGCAATCGTATATATGTGTTATCATCTTGGAGTTGACAGTATAAATTAACCGCTGTTTAGGCCAATTAAAGAAATAATAACTAGTGAATAACTGAGACCTGTTGAAAGCGAGAAAAAAGACAAGGAGGCCAAGCAGATTTTACATTTTGTTACATAATAAATCTGAGAAACGACGAGAAGAAAGTTGATTGGACTGTAGTCGCATAAAGTGAGAACTGCGTGATTTTATCTTTCTTACACGAATTGGTAGGCATAGTTTGAAGTACATTTGTAAATAAGAAAAAACAGCACAGGCCATAGGGAGCCCAGGCTTACGATAGCCATTAAAATCTGCATATTACATAAAATGTTGTCCACGCTTTGTTTGTCCTAGAGCCTTTACTCAAAAGCCGCACTTAGCCGATTTTTGCTGATGATAAGTCATATTGTGAGCCTGGGCTCCCTGTGTACAGGCTGATCCTTATACGATGTCTTGCAGGTGTACAAGTGTTATCATAAGAAACATAACAACGTGTGGGCTGTGAAAATAGTTAAAATCGAACCTCATTACGCAGAAGATCAAAAGGTTAGCCCGCAGTCATAGTTAATAGAGGGAAATGGCCATTTCCCTATTAGATGAAATTTTGCTCAGTATTACCTCCTCAGTCTCAACTGACAAGTTTACTAAGTAATCAGGTATGAAACTGTGGATTTACTTCAGTCGGGAAAACGATTTGTTTTTTCTTAAAATAAATCTTAGACTAGTCTGCGTGGCAGACGTCTCGATCTCCTATTTCCTTGCTTCAAACTCAAGTTATATCTGAAGAAGGATTTATTCATTTAATTGATCTGACGTTTTGAGTGTTATTTCCTGTCAATGAGAATTTCTTCTACATGTTTCTTGTCAAGGAAAAGGTGAAGAAAAATGTGACTCAAATTTACCTTAATAACCCTCGTTAAGTTTGGACGCACTGGGCCAAATTTGTTATCAGTCTGGAAAGTTATCCCTATCGACCTTCAACTAGGCTCGATTCCCGCCGCTCTCACAGTTGCTGGTAATCGTGCCTACCTTCAACCAAATAACATTGATCTCTAGGTGCACTTGGGTCATGCACAGTGTGCACGGTATTTTTTATTTTATTTTTCTTCAGGAAGTAAAAGCTATTAAAAATGAAATTGATATTCTGAGGAATTTTAAACACAAGAGAATCGTGTCATATTATGGAAGTGAACAGAAGGATGGTCATCTTTATCTATTTATGGAGTTCATGGCTGGGGTAAGAGATAATGACAAACTGTACCCACTATATATTGGCTACATCAGATCGGAGTACAATAGTTAATTATTAATAATCAATATTAATTTAACCACGGTTATACAAATTCATGCGAGAAGTTGGAGCTTCACGAGTGGCTCTCTCAACTTCCCAAGTACAACCATAACTTGATAGACGCACAGCTAAAGCATGGACCCAGAATTATTTTATAACAAAGCCACCAGAACAACGAGATGTCAAACTTTTAACTTCAAAGATATATACAATCAACTCTTTCTAATAAGATGGACATCTTCGGGACTGGCACCAACTGGCACCAACTAACTGTCCATCTTAGAGTGAGGTAACCTGACACCAGTAATCCTGAGATAGTAAAACAGAAGGTACCGCACAGTAAACACACATCAATTCAGGTCGTTTCTTACAAGTTGCAAACTGGAACAGGACCAACAAAATAGGAAGGTACTGACTCATCTGTTCAAGCAAAAGTTTAGTGCTTCTAATAACTGTACTGTACACAATAAGATAAACTGAAGGACGTATTTGCTACTGTACCGGCAAATATTGCTTCCCCAAATCGTATTTCTTCGCCCTCAGAAGTACATTTTCACCGAAAAACACACTTCTCTGGTGTCCGTTGACTGCTTCAAAGTGTCCGTTTAGAGAGGTGTCCGTCTTAAGAGTTTAGCCGGTTACAGAAAAATGACTGAAGAACGGCAGGGACCAATTCCAGGTGTCCGTTTTTAGAGAGGTGTCCGTCTTTTAGAGGTGTCCGTTAAGAGAGAGTTGACTGTATATATTTTTTTACTGAGGATTCGATCAGATTTTTTTATGTTCACAGTGGATCTTAAATTTGTAAAGGAACACAATAATTTTGTAAAGCTCTGACTAGCTTCCATGTGCAAAACTAAAATGCTAATTAGACTGTCTCGATGGTAAGACTCCTTTTATGGATTTATCCATGCAACTGCTGTTTTTCTCTACATTTGTACAAGAAAGTATTTTTCATCACGTTAAAGAGCATTTAGATGAGTGTTATATAGAGGCGCTTTTCAATTGAGTGTCGTAAAACCAAAACCAAAGCAAATTTAACAATGTCCAATCACAGCAAACGTAAACAACACAACGAACCGATGAAACTCGAAAAAATACACGTAACTGGCGCCAAGCGCGGGAAAACGCGGGTGAACAAGTCGCGATTGGTTTTGGTTTTTGAATCTAATTGGTTATCTTGAGTATGTGGCGCCGGCGAGTTTTTTAAACACATTATGGAGCGCAGTAAAGCAAAACCAAAGCAATTCCAGATTACTTTCGACACTCAATTGAAAACCGCTCTATTGTGCCATACAGCTTACCGTAAACTGTCGCTTATAAGTCCCCCACACCCCCCGCTTATAAGCCCCCCAGTTATAGGCCCATCTACCTGTAAACAAAAAAATACATCCGATTATAAGCCCCCCGGTTATAAGCCCCCCGGTTATAAACCCCCTTTAGTTTTCCTTTCTCGCAGAACACTGTACTACTTCAAACAGAAAATTTGGAAAGATTGCGGAACAATAAGTTTATTACTATCTTATTATCTATCTTTATATTACTATCTTGTCAAATACCATTACCATTAAAGTAACTGTTCAATGTTTTTACTGTACTGGAGTTACTGTAAGTTTTTGATTTTGTTCCTGTAGCTCATTTCGAAACGGTTTTTTATTCCGCTTATAAGCCCCCCCCGGAAATAAGCCCCCCCACCCCCCCCCCCCCCCCCCCCCCGTTTATAAGCCCACCTAAATCCCTTTACGAAGTTGTATAAGCCCAGGGCTTATAAGCGGCAGTTTACGGTATATTATTTCAGATGTTGAAAATTAATGATAGCATTTACATGCATGATAACAATACTAGAATCAGAATCTAAGTACCGTAATTTTGCGTTTCTACAGGGATCATTATCTGACCACATAAAAAGGAGCAATACTCTTTCTGAAAGCAAATCAAGAAAGTACACAGAACAAATACTGGAAGGAGTGTCTTTTTTGCATTCAAAGAACATAATTCACAGAGACATCAAAGGTAAATTAGCTGTCGAGTACGCATACTATTTTGCTATAGGATCAGGTACATATAGCCATTTTGGTTTTGTTTCCATGAGTCATAAGTGTGAAATGTGAAATAAAGCTACTTCGATGTGAAGATTTTTGAGGCAGGTATAGTATGTGTAGTCTGAACTATCATGTGGGTCGTACCCTCGTTCCTCCCCGACCCTGGGTTCGAGAGGGACGAGTATGCTGAGTATAGACGAGTATTGAGTGTATATATAGAGAGGGAGAGTTACCGAATAGTTCAAGTTATTGTAATTCTACTGTATATCATTCCTTAAGAACATTTCAAATTCGTACACAAGCACTGCTCCTGGGTTGTTCTGAGCTAATTACACGTCTATAGTTCAACGTTTTGAAATTCACCGTCACCAGCCTCACTCGTTTTATTCTGGATACGTTAGCCAGCACTGAAGTTTCAATCTATCGCCTTTGGCGAACCCCAACATTGCCCTATCATTTTTAGCCCGGCCATTATTCTCTGTGTCTTTTCCACCTATATGCTATAAATATTGCTATAAACATACTAAATTAGTCAGGGTTATTTTTGCTGTTGACTTCATGACGTCTGTAATTCTTATTACTAGGATCAAATGTTCTTTTAGACGGCCATGGGAATGTGAAATTGGCAGACTTTGGATTATCAAAAATAATTCAGGTACAATAGTGAATACCATATGCAGTAGTAAAAATCATATTTATACAAGGATAGACTGTTCACACAGCCTCTCTATTTTCTCAGATCGTTGTAGCTGCGAGCGATCGCCCGCTCCCCCACCCTCCACCCCCTCGCGCTCGCTTTTCGCTCGCTCGCGCTTTCGCGCTCGCTGTTAGCGTTCGAGAAAATAGAGAGGCTGTGAACAGTCTAATACAAGGACGCTACAGATTATTTTTGTACCAGAGGTTTATATCTAGAGGTTTCCATCTAGCACTGTGCGCGGGACATCAGATTCGCGCCTAGGCTATTTTTAGATCATTTCTCCGCGAAACCAGTAGCTAATCACGCAGGAAGAATGCTGCGTAGGATACGTAATGGCGCATGCCGAGGTATGCTGGCGTATGCTTTAACTAGGCCCTGTTTATACGAACACGGTTTCATTTGTAACCGTATCGTTTTGTATACCCGGTTACGCCTTCCGTTAAACACGACGATGATGTGTAACCATGTGCCAAAGTGGAGCGTTTTCAAAACGGTGGTTCCATAGAGCTGTGTTGAGCGCGCGCTCGCTGATTACGCATGCTGTATTAGGAATAAGCACGCGTAACGGACAACACAACAAACAACAATCTTTTATTTAGCTCATTATAAAATAAACTTGTAATAAGCGTCAGTACAAAATTTTCCTTTCAAAAAACTGCTTCAAACTCGCTAAATCAGCAGAAACAATAATCATCTATTGAAAAAATATATATTTTACCAAGAACTAACCATTGTCATGAGGAATTGCCGAGGAAATTGCCAAGTTAACTCGGTACATAATATATGCAAAGAAATTAAAAAGCTTACGCGTACAATTAGCGCTCGCGTGCTGAGCGCGCGTAGTTCGCGCATGCACGATCGGGAAATCGAGCGGTTGCGTGTAGGGGTTCCTTCTAGTCGCGCGTGGAAAGAGAAGTGAATCTCTGTCTCGCAGGGTACGTGATTGGCTACTAGGTCCGCGGCAAAATGATCTAAAAATAGCATAGACGCGAATCTGATGGCACAGTTTCCAATACCAGATATGGAAACCTCTAGTTATAGACCTCTGTGTGTACTACATGTTTTAAGAAATTGTGAATGTCAATACAAACAACACATGTACTTCGAGATAATCAAAACATTGATATACATTAAAGAAAGAAAGAAAAACTTATTTCCACCAGGGAGGGACAGACTGTGAACAGTCCTTCTATCAAGTCACTATACGCTGAAATCGTCGATCGTGAAGCCGCCATCTTGAATAATTTGGCGGGCGAAATCTGGGGAGAGGACAGAACTACACCAGGGGGGTGGGCGTTAACACGTAGCAAGCCTCTAGCACCTTTTGGTTATACTCAGGTACTTTCAGAAAATAATAATTTTCTCTTCCGATCGACTGTTTTCCAGAAAGTTGGCAGTAAAACAAATCTGATGTCGTACTGCGGTACCCCATACTGGATGGCTCCAGAGATATTCAGAGGGGAAGGATATGGACGTAAAGCCGATATCTGGTTAGTTTAATACCTTATTTTCAATCATTTTCGCGCGTAACTTCACAAAAATGACAAAGCCATATTTCGCGAGTATTAATTTTCGCGAAAATGTCGCAAATTTTAATACTAACGTTCAATTGAGAAAGCATCAGTACTTAGAACAAAACAACTATGACAAATTAAACACATGATAAGTACGTTTATCAACGTTGGTTATAGCCAGGTTGTAGTGACTTCACACGAACAATGCTCATCTTGTTTTTCAACATATGACTCGGCTTGCTTGCTTAAGAAAACTGTTCCAAACAGGTATTTGCAAAGGACCTCTGTGAATATCATGGTATCAATTGGGTTTTAAATTTCGCGTTTTCAATTTTCGCGGCACCTTTTTTTGGCGGGTACTTAATTTAATTAGTATACTCGTATCAAGAAATGGCCTATTGTACCGGATCAAATTCGTCCAAACAATAGCCTCGCGAAAAAAAGTGAGAATAAAGGCAGAGAAAATGGGCTTTTACGTTGGTTTCATAATACTTTCGATCTTAGTACCGTTAAAAGGACGGACGGACAGACGTGATGTAATGTTCCATATATGAGTCATGGTAGTATTCGACGAAACAAGGACGAGGAGGATAACAGTTTAGAGTTTTCGTGCATTGTCTGGTTGTTTAAATTTACTTCCGGTAGCTGACTTGTACACCTTCAATGTTTTTATGTCAGTAAAAGTTAATTATCGCAAATTTAAAGGTAGGAGTCATTGCCCGGTGAATGGTACTGCCTCAGTATGCCAAAGACACATCTCTAGCTTTAAAATGTATGATCATTTCTTTCTTAAAGGAGTGTCGGCTGCACAGTTGTGGAAATGTTGACAGGACGTCCTCCTATGGGTCACCTAGAGCCAGCAGCAGCCATCTTTAAGATTGGGTCAGAACCCACTGAGCCTGCCACTGCTGGAGCTGCTGGAGAGTGTATCGCCATATGCAAAGGAGTTTATACAGGCCACCTTGACATGGTTAGTATAATTATGTAATAGGACTACATGCTGTCCAATTCGGAAATAATTGGATGATAAAAATTCCGAGGCCTGCCAAGGCCGAGTCCAATTTTGCACTCAAAGGAATTTTTTTTAATTCAATTAATTCCAAATTGGACAAGCTTGTAGTGCTATTACTTTGTTAATTAATATCTTGCACAAGAAGTACAATAAGATTTTATTTTCAGTTGAATCCCGATTTCTCGAGCCTCCAAGGGAACATTCTCGTCCCCAGAGGCCACGATCCTTTTGGTCAGCACCAAGAATCGAGACCTCTGGCCGGTTCCAAAACCGGAAGTCCGCGAATCGCGGACTAACCGTAAAATCTGACAAATCTGATTGGCTGAGAATACAGAACGAGTACTCTGCGCATGTTCAGCAAATTGGTTCCGGCCAGAGGTCTCGATTTTTGGTGCTGACCAAAAGGATCGTGGCCTCTGGGGACGAGAATGCCAAGGGAAACGAAAATTGGTTCAAGAAATCGGGAGTTCGAAATATCGGGGTAAAATTACAGTGAAAACAAACAGGGGCACCCAACGGATCGTTTCGGTTGAATATCTGTTCGGAAGGCCTATAAATCGCCTCAGATATTCGGTTAGGGAAATGTCATCTCGAACTTTCTTAATATGGGAAAATTAATGCCTGTTGTTTTCGGAGAGATAAAAATGTCGTTTTGGGTACAAAAAACAGGTTCAGCCGGCTAAGATTTTCAGAAAGGCAAAAGCAGCTCATAAATTCGGGTAATAATATTTCGCACACACACAACATGAGAAACACACAAGAAACTTTATTGTTATTGGCTGATCATGTCAGTAACCATGACGACATCAATATCCTCACATGGGAAATATAAAAATAGTATCTTCACTTCGCACGATGAAGATATTATTTTTTAGTATATAATATATATATATACCAAACCAGTGAATAGTGCTTTTCGCGCGTTCTGATTGGCTAGCTCGGAGATGAATAGTTCACTTTTGTGAGCGAATAGCTCACAAGAAAAGGTTTTCAAAAGCTGTGTAGTATTTTTGAAGGTATGTTTAAAAACTAGAGTGCATTTGAATTATATGATTTGTATAGGTTTTATAACTTGAATAGTCAAATCAATATTGCCAGTCAATGTGTAGAAAGTCGCGGTCGCCGATCTTGCCTGTTTCATAAAATAGTTTATATTCGCAGAGCATGAACTGCTATTGAATAGCGAATGAACACATGCTGTAAAATGAACAACAACCTCTCTCAAACAATATTAAATTATTTAATTCGAAGGTATGTAAATTCTACTTTGCATTCAGTTCCTAAACGCGTCTAGTATGATAAATTTTCACATCGTGGAATGACGTTTGCAAGCGACTTCCAAAACGTTTTTTATTCCCACTATTTAAACATTTGTTCTATGGGAGGGGCATTTGACCGTTAAATCCGGCACTAGGGTAGGGCATTTGAACGGAATATTGGCCCAATCTTCAAAAGTTCAAATGCCCGGGGGGGTTGCCCGGGGGGGGGGGATGGTGAAGCTTCGAATTGATCGGCGCATAAGTACGTGACAACGCTCAGCTTTAAAACATTCGAACAGTTAAGGGGGATTCTACCTGAATTTCAATGACATTTTAAGAGGTTTAAGGTGGCTCGATGTAGTTTTTTTAGCGCTGGATTGAGAGTTTTGAAAACAAAAATTCGATCAGAAGGCAATCTTCGATTTTGTCATACTACACCATGATGATGACAAATGATGATAGATTTATTTTACACTGGTTTCCAAGCAACAGAGGTTACCATAGCAACGATTTCGGCATCCTATTGGTTTTTAAACAAGGCTGATTTTCTCGAAATCTAGTCGAAAACATTGCATTCATTTTTTCATATTTTAAAGTATGCTAGTTTGACCACCTGTAGACGAAATTTCAAGAAATTCTATAAGGCCGTTTTTTATTAAAACTGCACCGAACGTTTTGCGGTCGTGTTTGTGTATGTCCCAGAATTTACTTCAAAATCTTTCATTAAATTAAAGCTATATGTACCTCCCCTCTGTTGAAGGATTTTTAATGATATTAAAGACTTTGTAAGGTAAATGGATCACCTCGGATGGTTACGATTTCAAAATATTCAATTTGAAGAACTGCGCTTAGGCACCTCAGAACACGATCGAAGCGCGTGATTTACATTTAGCGGGATATTGCTAAAATGCTCTTACAGATTTTTTTTAAAAATTGTTAGGTGTTAGCGTGATGGTTGCACTTGATATTCCAATCGAAAATGCCATTAAAAAATCGTTGCAAGCGTTAGAAAATAACACCGAATTATGGGTAAGTTTCGCTCGCTACTGTATTTCTCCGAACAGGGATTTTGTTTATCTTGTTTCTGGTCAATTTCTCTCTTGATGCACGTGCAATGAATATTTAAATTATATTCCAAATGCATGCCGCGTGTGGCCTGTTTTCATTTAGATCGTAGTAATATATATTTTTTTAAAACATGTATCTATTTATATAGATACACGTGTACCATATACAGCCATGGTGCGGAAAACGAAATTTTGTATCACGACTGCCTTTAGCTTCTCTAGCTTCTCTCATTTTACGAATTTTTTCGTTTTCCGCGCCATGGCTGTATATGGTACACGTGTATCATATATAAATATATACATGTTTGTAAAAAATATATATTACTACGATCTGCATGAAAAACAGGCCACACGCGGCATGCATTTGGAATAAAATTAATATTCATTGCACGTGCATCAAGAGAGAAATTGACCAGAAACAAGATAAACAAAATCCCTGTTCGGAGAAATACAGTAGCGAGCGAAACTTACCCATAAATTCGGTGTTATTTTCTAACGCTTGCAACGATTTTTTAAGGCAGGATTCTACCTGAATGCCATTTTCCCGCCACTTAACATGGGTTTAATGGAAATATCTCGTTCGCGTTTCAAGCAATCCAAAAACTCTCCACTCATCCCATGAATCTATGTTATGGGGTGTTTTGTAAATTTTTGGGTGATTTTTGGGTATTTTGGGGAGGAAATAGTTTTTCTCAAAGGAGTTGTAAAATTTAGGGAAATAAGAAATATTGAAGATTTGATGTAGTTTTAAAATTAGAATTTGAAGTTAAAAATTAGTAGATTGACAATTGACGACAGTTGATAACCACGCAAGAGCACCCGCGTGGGTATCAACTGTCTGTTGGTGTTCCAAATTTTTTTTTTTCCTTCTATCCCTTCTTAAAACCTCTTAAAATTTCATTGAAATTCAGGTACAATCCCCCCTTAAGGACATGTATTTATCAGAATATACTAGATTTAAACCGAAAATACATAGCCAACTTGATTCATAAGAAATCAAATCAAGTGAAAATGCGCTGATTTCACTATAGTTATAAACATAGAAAAATGCGAAAAAAAAATTCGCAAAAATGTGCCCCCATCTCTGCTCCCCCTACCCCCTCACGGGCTGTAGGATTGCGGAGCAGAGTCTCTGCAGAGTTCCCACCCATACCGGTCCTCCCGCATGGTTGCTCATAAACACTTGTTGTGTTCATTTAAATATATATATGTCCCGTCTTGGAATTTCCCTCCCATGTGGGAGGCGTAAAGTACGCTACGCGTACTTTAGCCTCGTTTTGGCGTAAATCGTGTTTTCTCTTTAGAGCTTTGCAAAATTACGGAATTGACCCTGATTTCTTGAAATTATGCGATACTCGTGAAAATGCATGTCGAAATTTAGCATTATTTTCGAATTATTTTGGTTTCTCACTTTAAAAGCCGCTTAAGGCGGGATTCTACCTGAATGCCATTTTCCCGCCACTTAACATGGGTTTAAATGGAAATATCTCGTTCGCGTTTCAAGCAATCCAAAAACTCTCCACTCATCCCATGAATCTATGTTATGGGGTGTTTTGTAAATTTTTGGGTGATTTTTGGGTATTTGGGGAGGAAATAGTTTTTCTCAAAGGAGTTGTAAAATTTAGGGAAATAAGAAAATATTGAAGATTTGATGTAGTTTTAAAATTAGAATTTGAAGTTAAAAATTAGTAGATTGACAATTGACGACAGTTGATAACCACGCAAGAGCACCCGCGTGGGTATCAACTGTCTGTTGGTGTTCCAAATTTTTTTTTTTTCCTTCTATCCCTTCTTAAAACCTCTTAAAATTTCATTGAAATTCAGGTACAATCCCCCCTTAAGGACATGTATTTATCAGAATATACTAGATTTAAACCGAAAATACATAGCCAACTTGATTCATAAGAAATCAAATCAAGTGAAAATGCGCTGATTTCACTATAGTTATAAACATAGAAAAATGCGAAAAAAAAATTCGCAAAAATGTGCCCCCATCTCTGCTCCCCCTACCCCCTCACGGGCTGTAGGATTGCGGAGCAGAGTCTCTGCAGAGTTCCCACCCATACCGGTCCTCCCGCATGGTTGCTCATAAAACACTTGTTGTGTTCATTTAAATATATATATGTCCCGTCTTGGAATTTCCCTCCCATGTGGGAGGCGTAAAGTACGCTACGCGTACTTTAGCCTCGTTTTGGCGTAAATCGTGTTTTCTCTTTAGAGCTTTGCAAAATTACGGAATTGACCCTGATTTCTTGAAATTATGCGATACTCGTGAAATGCATGTCGAAATTTAGCATTATTTTCGAATTATTTTGGTTTCTCACTTTAAAAGCCGCTTAAGGCGGGATTCTACCTGAATGCCATTTTCCCGCCACTTAACATGGGTTTAATGGAAATATCTCGTTCGCGTTTTCAAGCAATCCAAAAACTCTCCACTCATCCCATGAATCTATGTTATGGGGTGTTTTGTAAATTTTTGGGTGATTTTTGGGTATTTTGGGGAGGAAATAGTTTTTCTCAAAGGAGTTGTAAAAATTTAGGGAAATAAGAAATATTGAAGATTTGATGTAGTTTTAAAATTAGAATTTGAAGTTAAAAATTAGTAGATTGACAATTGACGACAGTTGATAACCACGCAAGAGCACCCGCGTGGGTATCAACTGTCTGTTGGTGTTCCAAATTTTTTTTTTTCCTTCTATCCCTTCTTAAAACCTCTTAAAATTTCATTGAAAATTCAGGTACAATCCCCCCTTAAGGACATGTATTTATCAGAATATACTAGATTTAAACCGAAAATACATAGCCAACTTGATTCATAAGAAATCAAATCAAGTGAAAATGCGCTGATTTCACTATAGTTATAAACATAGAAAAATGCGAAAAAAAAATTCGCAAAAATGTGCCCCCATCTCTGCTCCCCCTACCCCCTCACGGGCTGTAGGATTGCGGAGCAGAGTCTCTGCAGAGTTCCCACCCATACCGGTCCTCCCGCATGGTTGCTCATAAACACTTGTTGTGTTCATTTAAATATATATATGTCCCGTCTTGGAATTTCCCTCCATGTGGGAGGCGTAAAGTACGCTACGCGTACTTTAGCCTCGTTTTGGCGTAAATCGTGTTTTCTCTTTAGAGCTTTGCAAAATTACGGAATTGACCCTGATTTCTTGAAATTATGCGATACTCGTGAAATGCATGTCGAAATTTAGCATTATTTTCGAATTATTTTGGTTTCTCACTTTAAAAGCCGCTTAAGGCGGGATTCTACCTGAATGCCATTTTTCCGCCACTTAACATGGGTTTAATGGAAATATCTCGTTCGCGTTTCAAGCAATCCAAAAACTCTCCACTCATCCCATGAATCTATGTTATGGGGTGTTTTGTAAATTTTTGGGTGATTTTGGGTATTTTGGGGAGGAAATAGTTTTTCTCAAAGGAGTTGTAAAATTTAGGGAAATAAGAAATATTGAAGATTTAATGTAGTTTTAAAATTAGAATTTGAAGTTAAAAATTAGTAGATTGACAATTGACGACAGTTGATAACCACGCAAGAGCACCCGCGTGGGTATCAACTGTCTGTTGGTGTTCCAAATTTTTTTTTCTCCTTCTATCCCTTCTTTAAACCTCTTAAAATTTCATTGAAATTCAGGTAGAATCCCCCCTTAAGGACATGTATTTATCAGAATATACTAGATTTAAACCGAAAATACATAGCCAACTTGATTCATAAGAAATCAAATCAAGTGAAAATGCGCTGATTTCACTATAGTTATAAACATAGAAAAATGCGAAAAAAAAATTCGCAAAAAATGTGCCCCCATCTCTGCTCCCCCTACCCCCTCACGGGCTGTAGGATTGCGGAGCAGAGTCTCTGCAGAGTTCCCACCCATACCGGTCCTCCCGCATGGTTGCTCATAAACACTTGTTGTGTTCATTTAAATATATATATGTCCCGTCTTGGAATTTCCCTCCATGTGGGAGGCGTAAAGTACGCTACGCGTACTTTAGCCTCGTTTTGGCGTAAATCGTGTTTTCTCTTTAGAGCTTTGCAAAATTACGGAATTGACCCTGATTTCTTGAAATTATGCGATACTCGTGAAATGCATGTCGAAATTTAGCATTATTTTCGAATTATTTTGGTTTCTCACTTTAAAAGCCGCTTAAGGCGGGATTCTACCTGAATGCCATTTTTCCGCCACTTAACATGGGTTTAATGGAAATATCTCGTTCGCGTTTCAAGCAATCCAAAAACTCTCCACTCATCCCATGAATCTATGTTATGGGGTGTTTTGTAAATTTTTGGGTGATTTTGGGGTATTTTGGGGAGGAAATAGTTTTTCTCAAAGGAGTTGTAAAATTTAGGGAAATAAGAAATATTGAAGATTTAATGTAGTTTTAAAATTAGAATTTGAAGTTAAAAATTAGTAGATTGACAATTGACGACAGTTGATAACCACGCAAGAGCACCCGCGTGGGTATCAACTGTCTGTTGGTGTTCCAAAATTTTTTTTTCTCCTTCTATCCCTTCTTTAAACCTCTTAAAATTTCATTGAAATTCAGGTAGAATCCCCCCTTAAGGACATGTATTTATCAGAATATACTAGATTTAAACCGAAAATACATAGCCAACTTGATTCATAAGAAATCAAATCAAGTGAAAATGCGCTGATTTCACTATAGTTATAAACATAGAAAAATGCGAAAAAAAAATTCGCAAAAATGTGCCCCCATCTCTGCTCCCCCTACCCCCTCACGGGCTGTAGGATTGCGGAGCAGAGTCTCTGCAGAGTTCCCACCCATACCGGTCCTCCCGCATGGTTGCTCATAAACACTTGTTGTGTTCATTTAAATATATATATGTCCCGTCTTGGAATTTCCCTCCATGTGGGAGGCGTAAAGTACGCTACGCGTACTTTAGCCTCGTTTTGGCGTAAATCGTGTTTTCTCTTTAGAGCTTTGCAAAATTACGGAATTGACCCTGATTTCTTGAAATTATGCGATACTCGTGAAATGCATGTCGAAATTTAGCATTATTTTCGAATTATTTTGGTTTCTCACTTTAAAAGCCGCTTAAGGCGGGATTCTACCTGAATGCCATTTTTCCGCCACTTAACATGGGTTTAATGGAAATATCTCGTTCGCGTTTCAAGCAATCCAAAAACTCTCCACTCATCCCATGAATCTATGTTATGGGGTGTTTTGTAAATTTTTGGGTGATTTTGGGGTATTTTGGGGAGGAAATAGTTTTTCTCAAAGGAGTTGTAAAATTTAGGGAAATAAGAAATATTGAAGATTTAATGTAGTTTTAAAATTAGAATTTGAAGTTAAAAATTAGTAGATTGACAATTGACGACAGTTGATAACCACGCAAGAGCACCCGCGTGGGTATCAACTGTCTGTTGGTGTTCCAAAATTTTTTTTCTCCTTCTATCCCTTCTTTAAACCTCTTAAAATTTCATTGAAATTCAGGTAGAATCCCCCTTAAGGACATGTATTTATCAGAATATACTAGATTTAAACCGAAAATACATAGCCAACTTGATTCATAAGAAATCAAATCAAGTGAAAATGCGCTGATTTCACTATAGTTATAAACATAGAAAAATGCGAAAAAAAAAATTCGCAAAAATGTGCCCCCATCTCTGCTCCCCCTACCCCCTCACGGGCTGTAGGATTGCGGAGCAGAGTCTCTGCAGAGTTCCCACCCATACCGGTCCTCCCGCATGGTTGCTCATAAACACTTGTTGTGTTCATTTAAATATATATATGTCCCGTCTTGGAATTTCCCTCCATGTGGGAGGCGTAAAGTACGCTACGCGTACTTTAGCCTCGTTTTGGCGTAAATCGTGTTTTCTCTTTAGAGCTTTGCAAAATTACGGAATTGACCCTGATTTCTTGAAATTATGCGATACTCGTGAAATGCATGTCGAAATTTAGCATTATTTTCGAATTATTTTGGTTTCTCACTTTAAAAGCCGCTTAAGGCGGGATTCTACCTGAATGCCATTTTTCCGCCACTTAACATGGGTTTAATGGAAATATCTCGTTCGCGTTTCAAGCAATCCAAAAACTCTCCACTCATCCCATGAATCTATGTTATGGGGTGTTTTGTAAATTTTTGGGTGATTTTGGGGTATTTTGGGGAGGAAATAGTTTTTCTCAAAGGAGTTGTAAAATTTAGGGAAATAAGAAATATTGAAGATTTAATGTAGTTTTAAAATTAGAATTTGAAGTTAAAAATTAGTAGATTGACAATTGACGACAGTTGATAACCACGCAAGAGCACCCGCGTGGGTATCAACTGTCTGTTGGTGTTCCAAAATTTTTTTTTCTCCTTCTATCCCTTCTTTAAACCTCTTAAAATTTCATTGAAATTCAGGTAGAATCCCCCCTTAAGGACATGTATTTATCAGAATATACTAGATTTAAACCGAAAATACATAGCCAACTTGATTCATAAGAAATCAAATCAAGTGAAAATGCGCTGATTTCACTATAGTTATAAACATAGAAAAATGCGAAAAAAAAAATTCGCAAAAATGTGCCCCCATCTCTGCTCCCCCTACCCCCTCACGGGCTGTAGGATTGCGGAGCAGAGTCTCTGCAGAGTTCCCACCCATACCGGTCCTCCCGCATGGTTGCTCATAAACACTTGTTGTGTTCATTTAAATATATATATGTCCCGTCTTGGAATTTCCCTCCATGTGGGAGGCGTAAAGTACGCTACGCGTACTTTAGCCTCGTTTTGGCGTAAATCGTGTTTTCTCTTTAGAGCTTTGCAAAATTACGGAATTGACCCTGATTTCTTGAAATTATGCGATACTCGTGAAATGCATGTCGAAATTTAGCATTATTTTCGAATTATTTTGGTTTCTCACTTTAAAAGCCGCTTAAGGCGGGATTCTACCTGAATGCCATTTTTCCGCCACTTAACATGGGTTTAATGGAAATATCTCGTTCGCGTTTCAAGCAATCCAAAAACTCTCCACTCATCCCATGAATCTATGTTATGGGGTGTTTTGTAAATTTTTGGGTGATTTTGGGGTATTTTGGGGAGGAAATAGTTTTTCTCAAAGGAGTTGTAAAATTTAGGGAAATAAGAAATATTGAAGATTTAATGTAGTTTTAAAATTAGAATTTGAAGTTAAAAATTAGTAGATTGACAATTGACGACAGTTGATAACCACGCAAGAGCACCCGCGTGGGTATCAACTGTCTGTTGGTGTTCCAAATTTTTTTTTCTCCTTCTATCCCTTCTTTAAACCTCTTAAAATTTCATTGAAATTCAGGTAGAATCCCCCCTTAAGGACATGTATTTATCAGAATATACTAGATTTAAACCGAAAATACATAGCCAACTTGATTCATAAGAAATCAAATCAAGTGAAAATGCGCTGATTTCACTATAGTTATAAACATAGAAAAATGCGAAAAAAAAATTCGCAAAAATGTGCCCCCATCTCTGCTCCCCCTACCCCCTCACGGGCTGTAGGATTGCGGAGCAGAGTCTCTGCAGAGTTCCCACCCATACCGGTCCTCCCGCATGGTTGCTCATAAACACTTGTTGTGTTCATTTAAATATATATATGTCCCGTCTTGGAATTTCCCTCCATGTGGGAGGCGTAAAGTACGCTACGCGTACTTTAGCCTCGTTTTGGCGTAAATCGTGTTTTCTCTTTAGAGCTTTGCAAAATTACGGAATTGACCCTGATTTCTTGAAATTATGCGATACTCGTGAAATGCATGTCGAAATTTAGCATTATTTTCGAATTATTTTGGTTTCTCACTTTAAAAGCCGCTTAAGGCGGGATTCTACCTGAATGCCATTTTTCCGCCACTTAACATGGGTTTAATGGAAATATCTCGTTCGCGTTTCAAGCAATCCAAAAACTCTCCACTCATCCCATGAATCTATGTTATGGGGTGTTTTGTAAATTTTTGGGTGATTTTGGGTATTTTGGGGAGGAAATAGTTTTTCTCAAAGGAGTTGTAAAATTTAGGGAAATAAGAAATATTGAAGATTTAATGTAGTTTTAAAATTAGAATTTGAAGTTAAAAATTAGTAGATTGACAATTGACGACAGTTGATAACCACGCAAGAGCACCCGCGTGGGTATCAACTGTCTGTTGGTGTTCCAAAATTTTTTTTCTCCTTCTATCCCTTCTTTAAACCTCTTAAAATTTCATTGAAATTCAGGTAGAATCCCCCCTTAAGGACATGTATTTATCAGAATATACTAGATTTAAACCGAAAATACATAGCCAACTTGATTCATAAGAAATCAAATCAAGTGAAAATGCGCTGATTTCACTATAGTTATAAACATAGAAAAATGCGAAAAAAAAAATTCGCAAAAATGTGCCCCCATCTCTGCTCCCCCTACCCCCTCACGGGCTGTAGGATTGCGGAGCAGAGTCTCTGCAGAGTTCCCACCCATACCGGTCCTCCCGCATGGTTGCTCATAAACACTTGTTGTGTTCATTTAAATATATATATGTCCCGTCTTGGAATTTCCCTCCATGTGGGAGGCGTAAAGTACGCTACGCGTACTTTAGCCTCGTTTTGGCGTAAATCGTGTTTTCTCTTTAGAGCTTTGCAAAATTACGGAATTGACCCTGATTTCTTGAAATTATGCGATACTCGTGAAATGCATGTCGAAATTTAGCATTATTTTCGAATTATTTTGGTTTCTCACTTTAAAAGCCGCTTAAGGCGGGATTCTACCTGAATGCCATTTTTCCGCCACTTAACATGGGTTTAATGGAAATATCTCGTTCGCGTTTCAAGCAATCCAAAAACTCTCCACTCATCCCATGAATCTATGTTATGGGGTGTTTTGTAAATTTTTGGGTGATTTTTGGGTATTTTGGGGAGGAAATAGTTTTTCTCAAAGGAGTTGTAAAATTTAGGGAAATAAGAAATATTGAAGATTTAATGTAGTTTTAAAATTAGAATTTGAAGTTAAAAATTAGTAGATTGACAATTGACGACAGTTGATAACCACGCAAGAGCACCCGCGTGGGTATCAACTGTCTGTTGGTGTTCCAAATTTTTTTTCTCCTTCTATCCCTTCTTTAAACCTCTTAAAATTTCATTGAAATTCAGGTAGAATCCCCCCTTAAGGACATGTATTTATCAGAATATACTAGATTTAAACCGAAAATACATAGCCAACTTGATTCATAAGAAATCAAATCAAGTGAAAATGCGCTGATTTCACTATAGTTATAAACATAGAAAAATGCGAAAAAAAAATTCGCAAAAATGTGCCCCCATCTCTGCTCCCCCTACCCCCTCACGGGCTGTAGGATTGCGGAGCAGAGTCTCTGCAGAGTTCCCACCCATACCGGTCCTCCCGCATGGTTGCTCATAAACACTTGTTGTGTTCATTTAAATATATATATGTCCCGTCTTGGAATTTCCCTCCATGTGGGAGGCGTAAAGTACGCTACGCGTACTTTAGCCTCGTTTTGGCGTAAATCGTGTTTTCTCTTTAGAGCTTTGCAAAATTACGGAATTGACCCTGATTTCTTGAAATTATGCGATACTCGTGAAATGCATGTCGAAATTTAGCATTATTTTCGAATTATTTTGGTTTCTCACTTTAAAAGCCGCTTAAGGCGGGATTCTACCTGAATGCCATTTTTCCGCCACTTAACATGGGTTTAATGGAAATATCTCGTTCGCGTTTCAAGCAATCCAAAAACTCTCCACTCATCCCATGAATCTATGTTATGGGGTGTTTTGTAAATTTTGGGTGATTTTTGGGTATTTTGGGGAGGAAATAGTTTTTCTCAAAGGAGTTGTAAAATTTAGGGAAATAAGAAATATTGAAGATTTAATGTAGTTTTAAAATTAGAATTTGAAGTTAAAAATTAGTAGATTGACAATTGACGACAGTTGATAACCACGCAAGAGCACCCGCGTGGGTATCAACTGTCTGTTGGTGTTCCAAAATTTTTTTTTCTCCTTCTATCCCTTCTTTAAACCTCTTAAAATTTCATTGAAATTCAGGTAGAATCCCCCCTTAAGGACATGTATTTATCAGAATATACTAGATTTAAACCGAAAATACATAGCCAACTTGATTCATAAGAAATCAAATCAAGTGAAAATGCGCTGATTTCACTATAGTTATAAACATAGAAAAATGCGAAAAAAAAAATTCGCAAAAATGTGCCCCCATCTCTGCTCCCCCTACCCCCTCACGGGCTGTAGGATTGCGGAGCAGAGTCTCTGCAGAGTTCCCACCCATACCGGTCCTCCCGCATGGTTGCTCATAAACACTTGTTGTGTTCATTTAAATATATATATGTCCCGTCTTGGAATTTCCCTCCATGTGGGAGGCGTAAAGTACGCTACGCGTACTTTAGCCTCGTTTTGGCGTAAATCGTGTTTTCTCTTTAGAGCTTTGCAAAATTACGGAATTGACCCTGATTTCTTGAAATTATGCGATACTCGTGAAATGCATGTCGAAATTTAGCATTATTTTCGAATTATTTTGGTTTCTCACTTTAAAAGCCGCTTAAGGCGGGATTCTACCTGAATGCCATTTTTCCGCCACTTAACATGGGTTTAATGGAAATATCTCGTTCGCGTTTCAAGCAATCCAAAAACTCTCCACTCATCCCATGAATCTATGTTATGGGGTGTTTTGTAAATTTTTGGGTGATTTTTGGGTATTTTGGGGAGGAAATAGTTTTTCTCAAAGGAGTTGTAAAATTTAGGGAAATAAGAAATATTGAAGATTTAATGTAGTTTTAAAATTAGAATTTGAAGTTAAAAATTAGTAGATTGACAATTGACGACAGTTGATAACCACGCAAGAGCACCCGCGTGGGTATCAACTGTCTGTTGGTGTTCCAAATTTTTTTTTCTCCTTCTATCCCTTCTTTAAACCTCTTAAAATTTCATTGAAATTCAGGTAGAATCCCCCCTTAAGGACATGTATTTATCAGAATATACTAGATTTAAACCGAAAATACATAGCCAACTTGATTCATAAGAAATCAAATCAAGTGAAAATGCGCTGATTTCACTATAGTTATAAACATAGAAAAATGCGAAAAAAAAATTCGCAAAAATGTGCCCCCATCTCTGCTCCCCCTACCCCCTCACGGGCTGTAGGATTGCGGAGCAGAGTCTCTGCAGAGTTCCCACCCATACCGGTCCTCCCGCATGGTTGCTCATAAACACTTGTTGTGTTCATTTAAATATATATATGTCCCGTCTTGGAATTTCCCTCCATGTGGGAGGCGTAAAGTACGCTACGCGTACTTTAGCCTCGTTTTGGCGTAAATCGTGTTTTCTCTTTAGAGCTTTGCAAAATTACGGAATTGACCCTGATTTCTTGAAATTATGCGATACTCGTGAAATGCATGTCGAAATTTAGCATTATTTTCGAATTATTTTGGTTTCTCACTTTAAAAGCCGCTTAAGGCGGGATTCTACCTGAATGCCATTTTTCCGCCACTTAACATGGGTTTAATGGAAATATCTCGTTCGCGTTTCAAGCAATCCAAAAACTCTCCACTCATCCCATGAATCTATGTTATGGGGTGTTTTGTAAATTTTTGGGTGATTTTTGGGTATTTTGGGGAGGAAATAGTTTTTCTCAAAGGAGTTGTAAAATTTAGGGAAATAAGAAATATTGAAGATTTAATGTAGTTTTAAAATTAGAATTTGAAGTTAAAAATTAGTAGATTGACAATTGACGACAGTTGATAACCACGCAAGAGCACCCGCGTGGGTATCAACTGTCTGTTGGTGTTCCAAAATTTTTTTTTTCCTTCTATCCCTTCTTTAAACCTCTTAAAATTTCATTGAAATTCAGGTAGAATCCCCCCTTAAGGACATGTATTTATCAGAATATACTAGATTTAAACCGAAAATACATAGCCAACTTGATTCATAAGAAATCAAATCAAGTGAAAATGCGCTGATTTCACTATAGTTATAAACATAGAAAAATGCGAAAAAAAAAATTCGCAAAAATGTGCCCCCATCTCTGCTCCCCCTACCCCCTCACGGGCTGTAGGATTGCGGAGCAGAGTCTCTGCAGAGTTCCCACCCATACCGGTCCTCCCGCATGGTTGCTCATAAACACTTGTTGTGTTCATTTAAATATATATATGTCCCGTCTTGGAATTTCCCTCCATGTGGGAGGCGTAAAGTACGCTACGCGTACTTTAGCCTCGTTTTGGCGTAAATCGTGTTTTCTCTTTAGAGCTTTGCAAAATTACGGAATTGACCCTGATTTCTTGAAATTATGCGATACTCGTGAAATGCATGTCGAAATTTAGCATTATTTTCGAATTATTTTGGTTTCTCACTTTAAAAGCCGCTTAAGGCGGGATTCTACCTGAATGCCATTTTTCCGCCACTTAACATGGGTTTAATGGAAATATCTCGTTCGCGTTTCAAGCAATCCAAAAACTCTCCACTCATCCCATGAATCTATGTTATGGGGTGTTTTGTAAATTTTTGGGTGATTTTTGGGTATTTTGGGGAGGAAATAGTTTTTCTCAAAGGAGTTGTAAAATTTAGGGAAATAAGAAATATTGAAGATTTAATGTAGTTTTAAAATTAGAATTTGAAGTTAAAAATTAGTAGATTGACAATTGACGACAGTTGATAACCACGCAAGAGCACCCGCGTGGGTATCAACTGTCTGTTGGTGTTCCAAAATTTTTTTTCTCCTTCTATCCCTTCTTTAAACCTCTTAAAATTTCATTGAAATTCAGGTAGAATCCCCCTTAAGGACATGTATTTATCAGAATATACTAGATTTAAACCGAAAATACATAGCCAACTTGATTCATAAGAAATCAAATCAAGTGAAAATGCGCTGATTTCACTATAGTTATAAACATAGAAAAATGCGAAAAAAAAATTCGCAAAAATGTGCCCCCATCTCTGCTCCCCCTACCCCCTCACGGGCTGTAGGATTGCGGAGCAGAGTCTCTGCAGAGTTCCCACCCATACCGGTCCTCCCGCATGGTTGCTCATAAACACTTGTTGTGTTCATTTAAATATATATATGTCCCGTCTTGGAATTTCCCTCCATGTGGGAGGCGTAAAGTACGCTACGCGTACTTTAGCCTCGTTTTGGCGTAAATCGTGTTTTCTCTTTAGAGCTTTGCAAAATTACGGAATTGACCCTGATTTCTTGAAATTATGCGATACTCGTGAAATG
The DNA here is from genome assembly GCA_029204205.1 of Desmophyllum pertusum. NCBI lineage: Eukaryota > Metazoa > Cnidaria > Anthozoa > Scleractinia > Caryophylliidae > Desmophyllum > Desmophyllum pertusum. Next base: position 26,423 of record MU825460.1, on the reverse strand, counting down.
CATGTCGAAATTTAGCATTATTTTCGAATTATTTTGGTTTCTCACTTTAAAAGCCGCTTAAGGCGGGATTCTACCTGAATGCCATTTTTCCGCCACTTAACATGGGTTTAATGGAAATATCTCGTTCGCGTTTCAAGCAATCCAAAAACTCTCCACTCATCCCATGAATCTATGTTATGGGGTGTTTTGTAAATTTTTGGGTGATTTTTGGGTATTTTGGGGAGGAAATAGTTTTTCTCAAAGGAGTTGTAAAATTTAGGGAAATAAGAAATATTGAAGATTTAATGTAGTTTTAAAATTAGAATTTGAAGTTAAAAATTAGTAGATTGACAATTGACGACAGTTGATAACCACGCAAGAGCACCCGCGTGGGTATCAACTGTCTGTTGGTGTTCCAAAATTTTTTTTTCTCCTTCTATCCCTTCTTTAAACCTCTTAAAATTTCATTGAAATTCAGGTAGAATCCCCCTTAAGGACATGTATTTATCAGAATATACTAGATTTAAACCGAAAATACATAGCCAACTTGATTCATAAGAAATCAAATCAAGTGAAAATGCGCTGATTTCACTATAGTTATAAACATAGAAAAATGCGAAAAAAAAAATTCGCAAAAATGTGCCCCCATCTCTGCTCCCCCTACCCCCTCACGGGCTGTAGGATTGCGGAGCAGAGTCTCTGCAGAGTTCCCACCCATACCGGTCCTCCCGCATGGTTGCTCATAAACACTTGTTGTGTTCATTTAAATATATATATGTCCCGTCTTGGAATTTCCCTCCATGTGGGAGGCGTAAAGTACGCTACGCGTACTTTAGCCTCGTTTTGGCGTAAATCGTGTTTTCTCTTTAGAGCTTTGCAAAATTACGGAATTGACCCTGATTTCTTGAAATTATGCGATACTCGTGAAATGCATGTCGAAATTTAGCATTATTTTCGAATTATTTTGGTTTCTCACTTTAAAAGCCGCTTAAGGCGGGATTCTACCTGAATGCCATTTTTCCGCCACTTAACATGGGTTTAATGGAAATATCTCGTTCGCGTTTCAAGCAATCCAAAAACTCTCCACTCATCCCATGAATCTATGTTATGGGGTGTTTTGTAAATTTTTGGGTGATTTTTGGGTATTTTGGGGAGGAAATAGTTTTTCTCAAAGGAGTTGTAAAATTTAGGGAAATAAGAAATATTGAAGATTTAATGTAGTTTTAAAATTAGAATTTGAAGTTAAAAATTAGTAGATTGACAATTGACGACAGTTGATAACCACGCAAGAGCACCCGCGTGGGTATCAACTGTCTGTTGGTGTTCCAAAATTTTTTTTTCTCCTTCTATCCCTTCTTTAAACCTCTTAAAATTTCATTGAAATTCAGGTAGAATCCCCCCTTAAGGACATGTATTTATCAGAATATACTAGATTTAAACCGAAAATACATAGCCAACTTGATTCATAAGAAATCAAATCAAGTGAAAATGCGCTGATTTCACTATAGTTATAAACATAGAAAAATGCGAAAAAAAAATTCGCAAAAATGTGCCCCCATCTCTGCTCCCCCTACCCCCTCACGGGCTGTAGGATTGCGGAGCAGAGTCTCTGCAGAGTTCCCACCCATACCGGTCCTCCCGCATGGTTGCTCATAAACACTTGTTGTGTTCATTTAAATATATATATGTCCCGTCTTGGAATTTCCCTCCATGTGGGAGGCGTAAAGTACGCTACGCGTACTTTAGCCTCGTTTTGGCGTAAATCGTGTTTTCTCTTTAGAGCTTTGCAAAATTACGGAATTGACCCTGATTTCTTGAAATTATGCGATACTCGTGAAATGCATGTCGAAATTTAGCATTATTTTCGAATTATTTTGGTTTCTCACTTTAAAAGCCGCTTAAGGCGGGATTCTACCTGAATGCCATTTTTCCGCCACTTAACATGGGTTTAATGGAAATATCTCGTTCGCGTTTCAAGCAATCCAAAAACTCTCCACTCATCCCATGAATCTATGTTATGGGGTGTTTTGTAAATTTTTGGGTGATTTTGGGTATTTTGGGGAGGAAATAGTTTTTCTCAAAGGAGTTGTAAAATTTAGGGAAATAAGAAATATTGAAGATTTAATGTAGTTTTAAAATTAGAATTTGAAGTTAAAAAATTAGTAGATTGACAATTGACGACAGTTGATAACCACGCAAGAGCACCCGCGTGGGTATCAACTGTCTGTTGGTGTTCCAAAATTTTTTTTTCTCCTTCTATCCCTTCTTTAAACCTCTTAAAATTTCATTGAAATTCAGGTAGAATCCCCCCTTAAGGACATGTATTTATCAGAATATACTAGATTTAAACCGAAAATACATAGCCAACTTGATTCATAAGAAATCAAATCAAGTGAAAAATGCGCTGATTTCACTATAGTTATAAACATAGAAAAATGCGAAAAAAAAATTCGCAAAAATGTGCCCCCATCTCTGCTCCCCCTACCCCCTCACGGGCTGTAGGATTGCGGAGCAGAGTCTCTGCAGAGTTCCCACCCATACCGGTCCTCCCGCATGGTTGCTCATAAACACTTGTTGTGTTCATTTAAATATATATATGTCCCGTCTTGGAATTTCCCTCCATGTGGGAGGCGTAAAGTACGCTACGCGTACTTTAGCCTCGTTTTGGCGTAAATCGTGTTTTCTCTTTAGAGCTTTGCAAAATTACGGAATTGACCCTGATTTCTTGAAATTATGCGATACTCGTGAAATGCATGTCGAAATTTAGCATTATTTTCGAATTATTTTGGTTTCTCACTTTAAAAGCCGCTTAAGGCGGGATTCTACCTGAATGCCATTTTTCCGCCACTTAACATGGGTTTAATGGAAATATCTCGTTCGCGTTTCAAAGCAATCCAAAAACTCTCCACTCATCCATGAATCTATGTTATGGGGTGTTTTGTAAATTTTTGGGTGATTTTGGGGTATTTTGGGGAGGAAATAGTTTTTCTCAAAGGAGTTGTAAAATTTAGGGAAATAAGAAATATTGAAGATTTAATGTAGTTTTAAAATTAGAATTTGAAGTTAAAAATTAGTAGATTGACAATTGACGACAGTTGATAACCACGCAAGAGCACCCGCGTGGGTATCAACTGTCTGTTGGTGTTCCAAAAATTTTTTTTTTTCTTCTATCCCTTCTTTAAACCTCTTAAAATTTCATTGAAATTCAGGTAGAATCCCCCCTTAAGGACATGTATTTATCAGAATATACTAGATTTAAACCGAAAATACATAGCCAACTTGATTCATAAGAAATCAAATCAAGTGAAAATGCGCTGATTTCACTATAGTTATAAACATAGAAAAATGCGAAAAAAAAAATTCGCAAAAATGTGCCCCCATCTCTGCTCCCCCTACCCCCTCACGGGCTGTAGGATTGCGGAGCAGAGTCTCTGCAGAGTTCCCACCCATACCGGTCCTCCCGCATGGTTGCTCATAAACACTTGTTGTGTTCATTTTAAATATATATATGTCCCGTCTGGAATTTCCCTCCCATGTGGGAGGCGTAAAGTACGCTACGCGTACTTTAGCCTCGTTTTGGCGTAAATCGTGTTTTCTCTTTAGAGCTTTGCAAAATTACGGAATTGACCCTGATTTCTTGAAATTATGCGATACTCGTGAAATGCATGTCGAAATTTAGCATATTTTCGAATTATTTTTGGTTTCTCACTTTAAAAGCCGCTTAAGGCGGGATTCTACCTGAATGCCATTTTTCCGCCACTTAACATGGGTTTAATGGAAATATCTCGTTCGCGTTTCAAGCAATCCAAAAACTCTCCACTCATCCCATGAATCTATGTTATGGGGGTGTTTTGTAAATTTTTGGGTGATTTTTGGGTATTTTGGGAGGAAATAGTTTTTCTCAAAGGAGTTGTAAAATTTAGGGAAATAAGAAATATTGGAAGATTAATGTAGTTTTAAAACTTAGAATTTGAAGTTAAAAATTAGTAGATTGACAATTGACGCCCAGTTGATAACCACGCCAGAGCACCCGCACGTGGGTATCAAACTGTCTGTTGGTGTTCCAAAATTTTTTTTTTCCTTCTAATCCACTTCTTCTTAAACGCTCATTAAAATTTCATTGGAAATTCCAGGTAGCCGTCCCGCCCTTAAGGACATGTAATTTTTATCAGAATATACTAGATTTACAACCGAAAATACATAGCCAACTTGATTCATAAGAAATCAAATCAAGTGAAAATGCGCTGATTTCCACTATATTTATAAACATAGAAAAATGCGAAAAAAAAAATATTCGCAAAAATGTGCCCCCGATCTCTGCTCCACCCTACCCCCTCACGCGGGCTGTAGGATTGCGGAGCAGAGTCTCTGCAGAGTTCCCACCCCATACCGGTCCTCCCGACATGGTTGCTCAATAAAACACTTGTTGTGTTCATTTAAATATAT